>VZTT01032729.1:108888-253150 GCA_013400855.1 Buphagus erythrorhynchus | reverse complement strand
TTTTTTCTTTTTTTTTTTTTCATGCCCTAGAGTTAATAGCACTTTCCCAGATTAAAGCTCTTTGACCCAGCCGCAAAATAAGCTTGGTAATTTTATGTTTACCCAGTCAGACAGTTCATACTTTGTTTCATCTCTGTGGTCCTGTTTCGTTTTGAGGTTTTTTTATTTGGTTGTTTTAAGGTATGGTGTGACCTTATGGTCCTTAATGATCAATATATCTGATTAATCTTGAAATTCCCCTTTTAATATTTTCTTGGTAATCTTTAAAAAAACAGTAATGTAAAAGTATTTATAAAGTGGCTCCTAAAGTACTAGATTACTTCTTAGGCTCATTGTTGGGTTGTCTCTCACAAGAAGGATGTGGGCCTGGAGAACACTCTTACATGTAATATTTTTATTTTGAATGTGACATTGAAATATTAACTGACTTTTGTAAGGTTATAGAGTATCATCAACTGTATCAGAATTAAGCCTGGTTTCATGTATAACAAAAGACAATTTTCCAATTCTTTTTGTCTTCATCAACTTCTTTAGCATCCAGTCTTGTCTCTTGCTTTTCTCTTGAGGTCTGGCTAGCTGCTGCACTTCTCTTGTCCGTGACAAATTTTTATCAAGTATTTTGCTGATTTTTCAAATTGGCTCTGTTTCTTCCTTTCTTTTCCATCCCTGTCAGTCTTTTTGGTACAAGTCTCTCCTTAAGGGAGTCCTATATCAACTTCGCAATCTCTTACTGCATTAGTAAGCATGGTTTATTAGCTGTTATTGTGAAGAATGACACTTTTCACCCAAAGAATCCTTCTTATAAAAATTGAAAAGGATGGTATTTAAAGTTTCATGATATTTTACTCTCACCTAAAAAGCATCGTCAGTTATAAACTGTTATCAGGAGGACTTGGTGACCAAGGGAAATTAATCTTTTTTGTTCTACTGTAAACTACACTAGAAGACAGTGAAAATATTTAAAATGCCCTGCTAGTATCAAGCTTCCATGCAGATAATTGCTGTAGTAGCCTTTGGGAATGGGAGAGAGCCTTATCCAAGCCAACATAAATCACAAGTGAGATGCCAATGAGATAATCTTACTTGAAAGATATTACTGTGTCCAAGAATACGTGTCTCAGCACTGCAAGTAAACTGCTCTGCAGTTCTGACAGGATGCGCCTGTTTGCTTTCACCACGCTGCTTCTGTCTCGACTTAAAATACTGTTTCACTGCATATTTCCACCTTTCTTTGGAGTGGCTGTTATCCTATGGCCACGGGAAGGGTGAGGAGAGGGTCTGTTTCAGGGAGCCCCAGATCTCGGCTGGTTTTGCCTCACTTCTTTGCCTTTGCTGGCTGCGGTCACACGAGGGCACTGCGTCTGTGAGCAGAGGTTTGTGTTTCACCATGCAGACACAGTGTACTGGCAGTCACCTACAGCTTATAAACTATTGTGTGCTGCTACAATAATAGCTTCTGCTCTGAAAACTAATTTTGACATTAGAAGAATCGACTAAAAAGAATCTACAGCTGGAAGAAGGAGCTATGTACAGCTGCTAACAAAGCCTCTTTCATTCTGGCATATATTTTTAATCTTTTGTCGTAAAATAGTGTCAGTCCTTTCAATTTTTGAGAATTTTCTCTCATTGTTTTACTCTGGAAATATAATATATTTTGGCAGCTTATTCACTATTTTAAACACTGCAAAAAACAATTCACTGGTACATGAGTCTCTCTCAGGTGTTTCCCTGGTGGAACAGCTTTATCACTGCTGCTGGTAGGTAACAGCATGGAGGTTTTATTCAGAGATTTTTATCCCAGTTGAAACTTTCAGTGTTTTACCAATGTGGACTGGGAAGAGTGGTCTCTAGAGTGGGGTAATGTGGTTTAAGCATGTGTACAACCCAAATTCAGGAAAACACGAGTGGAGGGATAAAGGAATGCTGTAGTGTTCACTGAGAGATGCTCTGACCTATGCTGTCATGCCTGCTTTATACAGGCCATGTTTAGAGTGGGTGAGTGTAATTCAGCTTTAAAAACCAGCAAATGCCCTGGCTGGGGTGTTAAGTCACAAAGTGCTGTTCCTCATCTAACTCATGTAAATTGAGCAGCTTGTCTGAGCCATACCAGCGGAAACAAGCTACATTTATATCATCACTGGTATGTTATGACAGTTTTTCAATGTGGGGCTGCCTAAAAACTCTAACCAAACAAGCTCCAAGATCTGGAGTCAGAACCCCTATCCTTACACTGAACATGTTAAGTTTATTTTGGGTCCTCTCTAAGCTTGTAAAATTCTTCGTACAACACACACTCCCAAGAACAACATGGAGGAGTTTCCTTCCTCTGAGCATCCTCTAACCCATCTGTGCTGGGTCTCTCTATTGGCAGAATGGTTTGTCTCCATTGCACATGGCAACCCAAGGGGATCATCTAAACTGTGTTCAGCTCCTGATTCAGCACAACGTGCCTGTAGATGACGTCACCAATGACTACCTGACTGCGCTGCATGTTGCTGCCCACTGTGGCCACTACAAGGTCGCCAAGGTTCTCTTGGACAAGAAAGCTAATCCTAATGCCAAAGCACTGGTGAGTACAGCAGGGTGCTGTTCACAGTTGAACATTCCTGCAAAGTTGTGCTGAGACTTATTGGGAGTTATCTTCTGCCTGCTGGTGGCTGACAGAGAGGATGTGCTGTTACTGCCGCAGCCCAAGAACAAACGCTCGAAGTTCAAAGTGTTAATAATGTATCCTGCAATCAGAGAAGACCTTTGCTTGCAGACAGTCAGTGGTGATTTATGAATTTCTAGTGTAACTAGAGCATTTTTGCTTCCTGGTGTAGCTTTTTATGATTATGAATAGATGAAACAGCTGCAGACATAACTGCTGTAGTTTTTGGTATGGAGAGAATCCTTATTTTCCAAGTGTTTGTATAGAGAAAATAATCAGTGAGATTTGAAACTGAGGGAATTTTTATAAGTTCTCAGTGATGTGAAACAGTAAAAGATAGGAATGAGTTACATAATGAGTATTTGTGGTATGCTATGTCAACGGAGTCATATGCCTTTCTGCTTTAGAAACAACTTCAGCAGCAAAATACATTAGTGCAGTTAAACTGCATACAAACAGAATACATTAATGCCTTTTGTTCAAATTGCAATTGCAATCCATTCTGTTTAAAATGTCTCTTTGATTTGTTCTTCAAAAACTGTTCCAAACAAATTTACATTCTGACATGAATTGGGTTGATTGGTTTCACAGCCTGATGCTAACTCATTCAACTCCTGAAATGTTATGGGAGCTCCTGAAACCCTGACTAGCCAGGTGGGATTGACTCTCTTGAAGACAGTACAGGCTCCACAGATTTCCTTCTCTCAGCCCCTGTGCTTTTTGTGTATGATCAACCTGTATTCAGGTGTCTGTGGTCAAGCTATTACAATATATGGAACACACCTGAGCTTGCCCTGGACATTGTCCACTGCCAAAGAGAGGGGTGAGAGCTGCTACACTGGAACAGACAATGACATGGACCTCACATCACAAAAACATACAATATTCTTTACTGTATGGCAGGTAAAAAAAGATAATTTTGATCAAATCTGAGGGACCAGCTCTGCTGGTTGTTTTCAGAATGTTCTGCAAAGGCTCTTTTGTACCAAGCAGCATCAGCATTTGGTGCTTTTATGTTACTGTACCAGTCATGGGTGCTCTGGACAGTCTATTTTCCTGATTTACTTTTTTTCTGTTGTATCATCTCACACTAAATAAGATGGTAGTTTTAATGTTCATTCCATTGCACACATCTTTTTTGAAAGAAGGGGTGAAATACTTGTAGTTGCAGTAAGATGACAGGTAATGAATGGAAAAAAAAAAAAAAACAAAAACAAAAAAAGTAGTAAAAATAGCTTAGAAGATGTAAATTCCAGGGCCCGTAATAGGTAAAGTGCTTTTTTTACCAGCAGTTCTGAGAGGCTGAAAGAAAATCAACCAAAAAACTCACCCCAAATTCCCCAAAAACTCCAGCAGAAAACCCTAGCCAGTTAAAAGTGAATATGGTAAGCAAAAAAGAAGGGTTTGATAGCTCTGCGTGAATTAAGATTTTTTTAAAATAAATTATTGGCGTGTGCAATGTATTTCATAATTAAAACTAGATATATGAAATATATCTTTATCTTCTTAAAAAATTTTACTTTATATTACATGAAAAATGTAGTAATGCCAAAATAAATTTGGGAGTTGTTCCTGTAAAGTGGAAATATCTTCTATGTGAATTCCATAATCAGTTCTAATTTTTAATGACATGAGGCATCAAAAAGTGTGTTCTTTCTCATTTCCAGAATGGTTTCACACCTCTTCACATTGCCTGCAAGAAGAACAGAATAAAAGTAATGGAACTTCTTCTAAAGCACGGTGCATCAATTCAAGCTGTAACTGAGGTAAGAAATGGTTTTTCCATGCTTGTCTTTGCTTCTCCTACAAAATTCATTGTAACTGTATTGATTAATATTGCAATATTTCTGAAAGAGCATGGACCAATTAAGTCAGCAATTATTGTCAATTATATATTATAATAAAACTAAACAATAAATTCAGTTCCCCGAATTAATCATAAACAACTGATGTATATTGGGATTACAGTGAGAATGACAAGTGAAATGTAACAAAAAAAAAACTTTCTAAAATCTACCATTTCTGCCAGTTTGTCTGTAATTTAAGGCACTGAGGATGAAATTGCTCTGTTACAGACATCAAGGTGAAGCATGTGCTGCACTCAAGTCCTGTTTTAAAAGGTGGTTTAATTCAGGCCTTGTTTTGGCTTTCCACAAAGAAGTTATATTCTCCCACCATCAGGGGACATCACAAGTCAGATAGAAATCAATATGCTGTCACTTCAGTCAGCATGAGATAGTCTGCACCCAGTTCTTGGAACAATTCTGAGATTAATTAAGTACCTATGGGAATTTTAATCTCCATGTATGTATATTGTACCAATTTAGGAGAGGAGGAAAGATCACTTGTATATGAATGTGTGACCACTATGGAATGGGCCATGTTAGAAAATGACAGGGAATTCCGTGGATTAAACAAGGTGCAAAGGGGAATAGTTCATCTCCACAAAACAGAGTTTGATTTAATGTCTGTGGGATTGCTCTAACAACTCAGCAGCAAACAATACAGTTCCCTTCGTGGCTTGCTTGAGGGAAAAGAGTCTGCCCTGGCTACAGTTCATGCAGCTCCAGACTAGTGTTTAAAAACTTTTAAAAGCATTTACTAAATTGTTTGAAACAGGTAAAAGAATTAACACACTCAGCCAGTTATTCTGCCTTCATACTCATGTTTGCTGTTCTGCATGAGAAAGAAGGATAAGCGTTTTCCTCACTTTGACCCTCTGGGACTTGTATGTATCTATGGGGAAGCTGCCTAAATCATGGGGATTTCCAGAGATCCACTGAGCTTTCTCCTTTTCTTGGTAGCAAAATCAAGCCAACCCTTCTGAAGCCTCTGGCTGACTGTTGGTACAGCTCTGCAGAAGCAGCTGTGAGGAGGCTTTAGGGTGATTCTATGTGGGGAAATATTAGCTACTGATCGGATTTTTAAAGCAAAATCCTTGAGGTCATGCCCTGCTGAATGACTGCTCCCTTTTTTCCCCCTCTCCTACTCTCTCCCTCTCTTTCTCTCCAGTTGGGCTTTCATATCCTGTGTAAGGGCAGTGGTGCAGATTCATGATGGTGATCTTTTTTGCATAAGCTGAATGTTTCAGAAGGCCTTGCCTTTATACCAGGAATGCTTCTATCTTTTTTTTTCCTGTTCCAAGATGATATTTAGCAAAAACCTAATCTTAATCTTGCTTAGCTATGGTTGATTTTGTTGATGAAGAACTACTGAATTCCTAGACCATTTATGTGTTTGTTCATGAGCCACACTCATAGTGTTCCCAATTCTGTGTGCCCTTTCATTTAAGCACATCTGTGTCATTTTAAGAAGATAAAACCCTCTCAGAGGAGCAAGCAGCTGGGTTTATTCGCTTTAGAAAAATTTATGTTTTCCTCATGGCATTCTAGTAAAGGGATATGGAAGTAGGTATTTAAATTGGACTCTGGTCTGTTTTTCAGTCGGGCCTAACTCCAATCCATGTTGCTGCCTTCATGGGACATGTAAATATTGTATCACAGCTAATGCATCATGGAGCATCCCCCAACACTACCAATGTGGTGAGTCACAGGTTTCCTTTCAGCACAGCAAGACTGGGATAATAATGTGTGATGATATCTGAGAGCAGTACTGGGATCAAGTGCCTAATTCTGCTATCCACCATCCACCTCCATAGCACCTGTGGCTTGTGCTGGAGTCATGGGAAGGTGCAGCCTGCTGACTCCTAGCTGGGAGATGCTTGGCAGGTTGAGGAGGTTTCCAAAGGGGCTGACCCTGAGCAGGCTCTAATCTCTTGATTTTCTGAAGTAAAGAATGAGAACATGCTGTAGCTTCTCAGATGTAATTTTTGAGATCTGTGCTTGACTGTTGAGCACTCTTTTCCCAAGACCCGGGGGGGCCTACCATTTAAGGAAAATTCAACAGATTGTAGCAGATTGTGGGGACATATTGCCTGTGTCTATCCAGCCATCCGAGCTCACTCTTCTGCTGGCTGTGTGCTGCGTGCCCCAAGGCTCCCGGGGCATGTGTAAAAACTGAACTTGTTCTTAGATGGGTATTTGAAAGCTGGGAAGTGCAAGAGAAGCAGAAGCTTGTTGGTCCTCTTTAACAGTTTGGTATCCTTTTCACTTTCCCTACACAGGTACAGCTAGAAGACAGTATTTTGTAAAATCTTCACCTGCTAATTTTATTAAATTACATAAATATGTAACACCTTTTGTTAATTAGCAGGTATTTGTACCTAAAGACACATTGATACCCAAAAAATGTAGAAACCACTTTCCCTCCTGAATTGTTCTGGTTTCCTTGGATTTGTCTTTCATTAAGTCCGTGAAGCTTTAGATGAATGTACTCAGTAATGATTTTTTTTCCTTCTTGTTCAATTGCGTGAGTGCTTGTCAGATAACAAATGCTAGTAGAGGCATAAGGCATTACAGAAGGAAAGCCAAATATATGTGTGCCTGAATATACAAAACTTGAAATACATTTTTTACTAAATTCAGCTCTGTTTAAAAGGACAACATTTCTAACATTGCTAATAAAATGCTAGTAATATAAAAATTGTACTGTCTCTTTTCAGCAAAAAGTAATGACAAAGTCACTACTGAGCTGGGAAACCGACCCTGCAATAAATTGCTTTGCAGCACACAGTGACAGGTCAAATATTGATTTAATCTTACATCTTACAGACACCTACAGCAGAGTTTTCTAGTGGAGATCATTCTGAACTGGGTCGCTGGTATGTCTGTGTTTATGAAACATACTGGTGCTTGTTCTTCAGGCAGTGTGTTTTCAATTCTGTTCTGTTCCTGCAGAGAGGAGAGACGGCGCTGCACATGGCATCCCGAGCTGGCCAGACAGAGGTCGTCCGACACCTGGTGCAGAACGGAGCCCAGGTGGAGGCAAAGGCCAAGGTGAGGAGATGGCCCAGGTGTCACATACCTGGATGACCTGTGCTGGACAAAGCAAGGACTCACATTCATCTTGTGTGTGTCCTTCAGGATGAGGAACAGGTGAAGCCAAGCCCACTGATACTGTGTTACATACCCTCTTGCTGTAGCCAGCAGTGATCGATCTCTAAGAGACGGGGCAGATGTCTGGTTGATACCATTCCACTTTTTAATATAAATTATCATGTGTTTGAAGAGTTTTGTTTTGAAGTGGGACTTAAGGAGGGAGAGGAACTCCTCAAATATGCTTTTATTTCAGCAGAACTGGAAACCTCTGGCTTCTGGTGTCTCCTGTCATGTCCCTAAAGCAACAGCCTGCATGTATTAAAAAATAGTTAGATTTCTAAAGAACAGCACCTAAAGGAAGGAGGCACAGTGAGAGGATGTAGTAGAGGGCTGGAAAGAAGGAGCAGATCCTATAGAAACAATTGCAGTTAAGGAAGGTAAGGGCAGAGGAAAAAGAAATGGTCAAGAGGCATGAAGGAACATGCAAAATTATAGAAATCAAAGAGTTCCAGGAAAGAGGCAGGGCAAGGAGATAAATGGGTGCAATAAATAGCAGTCTTAATAGGTAAACTCAGGAAATATTTTTTCCCCAAATGGTCGTAAAAAGGATTTAACAAAAAAAAACAACCTGAAGTATTTTTCATTGTGACATTATCTGTGAATTGGGTCATAAGTAAGTTTGCTGTTAAGATTATCTACTTATAAGGAGCTCTGTCTAAATATTTATAGCTGATATACTTTATATCTGCAAGGAGCCTGACATTAGAATTGATTCATGTGGTTTGTAAATCTCCAAAGATTGTCTTGCAAGTGAACAGCTCATGCTCAGAAGCAGTCACGCAAATATTTTCTGAGCAAATTCACAGAATGATTTAATTTGTGCGAATTGCCATTGCCTGTGATCAGTTTGTTATCATAAATAACAACAAAATACAAGCAGTAGATTGTACACCAGTGCTAACATCAGCTGTGAGAAATTTGTGGGAAACAGGCACAAACTGGAATCATTCAAGAACCACAAAGGTGCTCCCTCAGTCAGAGGAGAATTGCCCTGCAGAGGAGCAACATTTATATCCTGGATGGGATATAAATGCTCCCATCCTAAATGCAGAGGTGTAAAATTGCTCTTCTAGAGCAGAAGTCTCCCTTGAAGAGAACAGCCCAGAACTGCAGGACATGGGGTAGAAGTGCTTGAAAGGCAGGAAATTCAGCAGGGGAAAATGGGGAGAGAAAGATGCTTGGCCACACTGTTGTGATGGTGTGCTTAATCCAGAGATTGTACAAACCAAATAATGAAGAGGTGAGAAATTATCTCTTAAATGCTCAGAACAAGGTTACAACAGCCTAATATTTTCATTGAAGGAAAATAAATAAATCATGCGATTCATAAACAGGGAACCTATACTTAACCTATACTTAAAACCATTCAGATTATTGTCTTCTGAATGAGGAATAGAAAGTGATGATTAATTTCCACACCATGCTCTATCATCAGTTATATCTGTGGAAAAGTTAACTGCAAAAGGCCAATCAATCATTCACCAGTCAAAAAAGCACAGAAATTATGATACTTTATGCAAGTTTCCAGGCAATAATTGACTGAGCTATTAAATGTTTCTGTGAAACTTATAAAAGAGATCAAGATATGAGGAACAGAATTATGCACTGACTTTGTTTTAAGCCTGTTTGTTTGTCTGCAAAGCAAAGTGAGGCAAATCCAGATAAGGAAGAAAATTGATAAATTTATTAACTTTTATGGATTATGTCACTGTCTGGAATATTTTGTGATGCACTAACAAAGAACAAGGTATCTTTATGATATGACAGAGAAAGCCAGTGTACAACATTCACTAGCTAAGCCCTCAGCAGAATTAACGCTCGTCTGCAATTTTGAAAAGTGATGGAATGTGGGCAAATGTTTTGTGTCCCAATGTGAGGCACAGTTTTCTCATGCAGGACTGTGTTGTTCTTTCTGTGTTTAGGATGACCAAACACCGCTGCACATTTCTGCCCGCCTGGGAAAAGCAGACATTGTGCAGCAGCTGCTGCAGCAGGGAGCATCGCCCAATGCAGCCACCACATCAGGCTACACACCCCTGCACCTTTCTGCTCGGGAAGGGCATGAAGATGTAGCTTCTGTTCTTTTGGATCATGGTGCATCTCTGTCTATCATCACCAAGGTAAGCAAGCTGCAGGAGTGACAGCTCGAATCATAGAACATACCTGTAGCAAGGGCTGCTTGTGAATTAAATGCTGCAAGAGTCATATACACATACAGTGTAAGTGTGAGCTACATTCTATTGAAAGGGTACAAGCTTCATGTTTGTACCTCAGGACCTGATGTATCACACATCCCAGTGATCAGACATGCATTTTCTTGGAATGGAAGGAATGCAGGGCGGAAATTCCAGGTGGGTGTTGATAGGCTTGCCCTTGGGTCTTTTGTAGTGTGAAGAAAGGAACCAGCTCTTCCCTTGTTTAACATAGATAGTGCTTTGCCTTGAAAGGGAGGGGACTCCAGACCCCACAGGGCAGTTGGGAATCTGCAGACTTGCTGCCTATACTCAGGACTACAAGGGGTAGATGGAAGCAGCTACATCCTTGCAGATCAGAGACAAACCTTGCCCTGAGAAAGAGTGCCCCGGACTGCTATATTATTGCTTTCTCTTACAGAAAGGATTTACTCCACTACATGTGGCTGCAAAGTACGGGAAAATTGAGGTAGCCAACCTCCTGCTTCAGAAGAATGCATCTCCTGATGCTTCTGGAAAGGTAGGACAGAAGAAGCCACTGCCACTTGCCCAGCAAATATCTCAAACCAGATATTTTATTAATGTCCTCCTGCCTACTTATCATCACACTAGTATCCACAGCCTGGGTTTAACTGGTTTCGTGTGGTATTCCAATTCCTGCTGGGGCTGCCAAGAGCCAGCAAACTCTCGACAAAGTGTCTTTTATTGTCATTAATTGACAACAAAGTGATGTGCTCTGGGTTCACATCCAGGGGAATGGAGACAAACCATTCCCACGTGTTCCTGCCCAGGCTATTTACAGTCCTGATCAGAGCATTTGGGTAGCTGTCTCTGCTTCTCCAGGTCTCATGATGGGGGGTGGGGGGCAAAGGTCAATCAGACCTCAAGCTTTTTAAACCAGCCCAGCTTGGATTTTTACAGATCCAAGGGGCAGTCTACTTATCCACTGCAGTAAAAGGAAACATTGCTGAGGGTGTGAACTCCTTACTCTGGGGGCAGCACAGATATGTGCTTCTCCATTCACCTTCCCTGGGAAAAGTGAACGGGGCTTTCACAGCTCGGGAAGGATTTCCAAATTCGTTGTATTTTTTGATTTTAAAAGTTCCCAAAGACTCTGGATGCATGAATGAGTAACAAATGTGATTTTTCACCTTATCTACTGGAATTTTCCAAACTCCTGAGTTTCCCCTGGAGAGAGTCTGTAACAGCACTTGTTTGTTCTGCATGTGTTTTTAGAGCGGTTTAACACCACTGCATGTAGCTGCACACTACGATAATCAAAAAGTGGCCCTCCTCCTCTTGGACCAGGGAGCTTCACCTCACGCCTCTGCCAAGGTACAAGTACTGGCCACTCTGGGGGAACAATACCCAGGCTTTTTATGTCACTTTATTCCCTATCTACCCCTGTGCTTTCTAGGCTGTGTATGCAGTTACAGGAGACTCAGTGAACTTTGTTTGTTAATGTCTCCCATCCACATAAAGCTGCTAGAATAATCCTGCAGGTGAATAAAACAGCAATTTAAAAAAGCAAATAAAGATGCAGAAACACTTTAAATCACCAGTTTCAGTCTCAGAAAATACTGAGCCTTGCTTTCATTTGTCCAGTCTCTTCAGTAAGTTCTCCAAGCTAGCCAAATTTGTCTTATTGCATCTTAAGATCTATGCAGAGCAAGCTTGGGGTTAAAGCCCCAATATGAAGGGGTACTTCTGTTTGTGCCACAGGATGACATCTGAGGTGAGATAAGTTTCTCAGCACAATATATGTAATTATTCATGTGCTTCAAATACTTTTACCCCAGCATAAATGGGCTGGCAAGAAATAAAACTAGTCACAGCTCCACTTTGATTGCAATTTACTGTAGGGAAGACAATACCTAGTATAAGGTTTCAGAGAATATGAAAGAATAAATATGTAAATTTATTCTGGTAGTGCATAGAACAAAGAGAATTTAGAGAAGCTTAAACTCTTCCTTTTATGGATCTCGATTTTAAGTCTGCGATGGATAAATACTATAATCAATCAAAGTATAATTGATATTTGAACAGGAACATTAGGTAAAGCAAGGTGGAAACATACGTAGGTTAAAGCAGGTTAAGTGCAGTGTAAATACCTCATTTGAAACAACCCAGATGCTTTCCTTAAATCACTGCAAAAAAAGAAACAACAACCCTGTGGAGAAAGGACAGCTAGTGGAAAAGCCATTATTGTAGTTAGATGGGCAGCGATCCTTGACTGCCTTCCTCTCACACATGGCTGAGTGCAGCCATAGCACTGGAGGCCTTCTGCATGTCTGAGGGAGAGGATGGAGTGTGCCATGCCTGGTAGGTCCCAGAGTTTGTAGTGCAAGGAGGGGGAAGTTAAATAAACAGGGACGCCAGCAGCAATGGTGCTGTTCACAATCAATACTGTCGGTAGTGGCAATCTGCCGGAGCTGTGCCCCAGGGACTCTACTGGAGTCATCTCTGGTCTTTCACTACTGCAGCACAGCACTCTTAAATGCCACTGGGGGGAAGAAAGGGCCTTCTGAAGAGGATGAGAAGGCACTGACCCACTTTTCACTGAAAAAAGCTGCCAGTGGGAGCTGTGCATCCTGTAGGGGCAGGGATTGCAGCAGCCTCTGCTAAGGGCTTAGGAAGTCCAAACCAAGGTGGAAGCCCTATAGACTGTGGTATAGCATTGCACAAACTCATGTGTCAGGTCATCTTAGCTTCCCCATCAGTAACAAAACAGTTCTGCAGCTGCCACTTCAGGCCTCCAAGTGCCAGCTGAAAGTGTGCCTAAAAGAAAGCATTTGTTAGTGTTCTGCAGCAAATGAGCCACAGCAGCAGCGAGCAGAGTGTCAATACTAAATAAAATTCACCATAACATGTTTGTTGCTTCGGGCACCCACCGTGCACTCATCCGAAAGATGATGTTGGTAACAGCAGATGATTTCCTGTACCTTTTGTAAATGTGGTCCAGTAAATAAATGTTATGTCATATCTCATCACTGGCTCCACAGTTAGTTTCATCAGTAGTTACCTTTCCTGTGACACCACTGTCTTTAATACTGATCTTAAGAGTGGCTCATTAGCCAAGCCCAGCAAAATTTGCCTTGAAGAGTGGTGACAGGGTATGGGAAAATGGGCATGTCAGAGTACAGTGCAGTGGTACAGTTGTTCTGATGAACCATTCTTCTCTTTCATAGGCAAAAATTATGCCCAACTGCACACGCGGCTTATCCCTAATTTGCATTTGGCATCCACTTTACAGTGACTTTCTTCCTCACCACGCCATCCCCAACGTCTTAGTTTTCCTCTGTCCCTTCATTTTCAACCATTTTCCCTTTTTCCACTCCTTTCCGTGGCAACCAGAATAATCCAATACCCTTCCTTCTAAACTTGTCTGTTCCTTTCTCCATATATGCATAATGACAGAGTGCTGCCCTTATGGGGAGAAGATGCAGACTGGGGCTGAGCTGAATTTCAGCTTTTATTTTTCAGCCCTCTTTTTGCCTTCTCTTGGCAACCTGCTGCTCTCCATTCCACTGAAAGCAATATATGCCCATTTCTGAGGAAAAGGCTTGGAAGCTGCATTTGTTATTTTATATAATGTCATAAGAGCTCCATTTAAAGGAGTTAGGTTTTAGCAGACATGCAGGATTTAGCATGTAGTATTTAGGATTTATTAGGTTCTTGTGTGGTAGTGGTTGTTTTACATGGCAGTATCATGCAGGAAGTCTAAGGGAGAGAATCATGTTTGTTTTTCCTGGAGCACTTTATCTTCAAAGTGAAAAATCAGTGGCCATATGCTTCCTTTATTGATTGTGGCACTGTGTTTCCTGAGTGTCATTTTCAGATACCTTAGTATCCAAGATCTGAACTGAATCTGAATTGAATTTTGAAGGTTACAGAACCTTGTCCACATGAAACTAGTGCTGTGCATCTCTTGCTGCCAAGTTCCTACTAAAGCCCTCTTGGAATCATGTGTGAGCCCCCATGTATTTATTGCTTGCTCGCACCTGAATTGCTCTGCATCTCTTGTGACCTCCCTTCCTTTTTAGACCAGCCCTGTTGCCCTGTGGGTGCAGAGAGGAGCCCAGCCAGGTGAATGCTTTGTGCCTTTAGGTAGATTTTATTGGGCTGGGTAATCTGAGATGCAAAAATACAAAATGGTTTATGCAGCTTATGTCTCATTCCCCCGACCTTATGCCTTAATCACATGCAAATATGTGCACATTTGTCTTTTGCTTGAAAATGAGGACTAATACATTTCTGAAAGACAGGAGGTTCTTGACTAAACAGTCATTGCAACCTGTACCAAAAGCTGGTCATACCGCCATCAGAGTTTTCGTATTTGTGTGCTGATCAGTTATTCTTTATATCCATTTATCTATTTTCTGCCTGTCTCTTTTTCGAGTTACAAAATTGTATTATGCAATAGATACTGCATTTTTATTTTTAGTGGTGGGCTCCCTGGGTACATACATTGGAAGGAATAAAACGATAAGGAATGCATGACTCTAGAGCTATATGCTTCAGTTTTCCCTTGATCTGGAAAAAAAACAGCTTGTCAGTAAGGTTTAGGGTAAATGCTGCAAGAAAGGCCATATTTCATGTACATAATGCTTTTATTCACACTGGGAAAGAAGAAAAAAACCCAAACAGTAACAGCTGTTCTGAGTTATGAACACACATCCTGCTCTTCTGTTTGTTAAGGATTTGATGTACATTTAAGGAAAAGAAGCAAATGAGCAAATGTCTGTGAAACATAACTCAAACTCTTGTTTCTATAGATTGTCCTTTCCTGAAAAGGTATTTTTTCCAGAGTTCGAAAATTTACTTCAGTATCCTCCTCTTTGTAGCAGTACTTCAAAAAAAAAAAAAAAAAAAAGAAAAAAAAGAAAAAAAAGAGATTGCTTAAATGTCAGGGTCAGATACATTGGTCCCTACAGCCTGTTAACATTATATTTGACTGTGTTTGACAGAATTTTCAGAACTAATGGCGTAATTATTCACAGAGTTGGATAGGTACAGAAAAGTGATTTATCACCTTGCTCAATGAGCAGCCCGCAATGAAGTGCTTTCTGTTGGCAGAATGGTTACACACCCCTGCACATAGCTGCCAAGAAGAACCAGATGGACATAGCAACCACACTGCTGGAATATGGTGCCGATGCCAACGCTGTCACCAGGCAGGGCATCGCCCCTGTGCACCTCGCCTCCCAGGATGGCCACGTGGACATGGTGTCGCTGCTGCTCTCTAGAAATGCTAATGTCAACCTCAGCAACAAGGTGAGTGTTCCCCCTTAGCCTGGGGCTAAGGCTGTGTAAAGATGTGATGAGAAGGAGAGGGCCCGGCAATTAAATTTTGCCCACTGGGATTCTGCGCATGCAGAAAGCCACTGCAGGTGTTTGAGCACACATCATCATCTCCCCTAGCAGAGAGCAGCATGCCATGTCACACTGAATGAACTGTGTTTTGTAGTGCCCAAGATTTGGTGATAACACATGCTGCAGTGGAATTTATTAATCCAGCATTAATTTATGCTAGTCTGCCAAAACATGGCCAGAGAGAAAATACCTTCTTCCCCACAGGGGCTACTGGGGCTGGTACCTGTCATTTATCAGCCTCTAGGAATAAGCCTGCCCATTTTTTTTTATGTTACACATGCAAATGTAACATTTGCTATACTTTTTTGTAATTTTTTTGTATTTGTAACATTTTTGGCACTATAATATTCTATAACAAAAAATGTAACATATACCAGTGAATGGTAACGAATATTATCACCTAATGGTAACAGCTGGCTTGTTCAGGGATGGTGACTTCTTTAATGGGATCATAACAGCAACTTTGTCTGAGATTTTGTTCCTTAATATAAGTGATTCTTTCTCCCCAGGGTATTTTCCTTAGCCCACAGTGACTTTTGGTGTAATTTCTCCTGGTGGTAGGAAAGGAAAGTTGATGTATTTTAGTTTAGGTGTGAATTCATAGGCTATTAAGTCTGCATTATAGTAATGTTTCTAGAAAATGTGCGGCCTTAATTCTTTAAATGCTCCACTAGACACTGTTATTTGACATTGTCAAATGCAGTTTCAGTATGGATTTGTGTGGCTGGACTAAAGGGGAAATAGAATTTTTTTTTCATGGAAAATATTTCTTATTCTCAGCAGGTAGGAAGAGTCAGTATCCTCTGAGGCAGTCGGTGCTCCTGCACAGGGCTGCTGTGTTTTCCTGCTTCTTTCCAGTTTCCAATATTTGTGGGTGATCCTTAAGAAAGCTTCTCTTGCAGATGTTGGATTTTTTTTTCCCGCAAGTCTCTATCATGTGTGGGCTTATGCAGTGCAGGATGGACTTTGTATCCCCACAAGGAAATTTGCCATATACATGTTCTGCATCCATTTGCTATCCCATTTTTCTGCTGAGGCTAATACAGGCAGCATGATTGAAGTGCTTGGCACATTGATTCAGTGCCACCAGAGGTTAATTACCTGCAGCATCCTTCAATCTGTTCAGTTGTAATCTCCAGTTTCTCATTGTGCTGGTAACACCACCTTTGGGGAGTAATTCCCCTCCATACTCTCTCAGGGATGCACAGTTCCTCAGAACACAGCACCTCTACATTCAAAGCCAGATGTTTAAAGCCCACTAACTTCTGAGTTTTGCAGTGGGAATAAAAAGAACACTTATTTTTTCAGGACCCACAAAATAATTTGGAGCTGCATATTCAGAGCCCCATACTGAGCACTTATTAAATCTTTTTAGAAGGTTTGGCCATTAATATGCAGGCTCCATTAGGTAATTTATAGTTGGTTACTGTTACCTATTTGTGTAAGGTGAGCCACCTAAGCTGTGTTATCATCAGGATTGCATCTTGGAGTGAAATGCAGTGCAACGCTCTCAAAATAACTGCCCTTAGTAGGGAGTGCACTGTAGATGTGGATTTGAGTTCAAGGGTAGGGACCTTAGTGAGTGTTCCTGCCTGATGTGACAACTGCTACCACTTGCTCTTCTGTCTGGTGCTAAAGGCAGTAGGAACAGGAGAGAAAATTAAGCATAATTTGCAAGTGAGGGATATTTCTCATTCCTAAAAACATCTCAGCAGATTCTCTCTTCCTTCCCATTTTATCTTCTACCCCTTTTATGTGGCAGAAAGTTGCATAGTTTTCTGAGGTCTTAAGGACATTTAGATCCTTAAAAGATCTAAATAGATCTTTAGATCCTCAAGTTTTAAATAAGAAAATTACTATCAGTACGTGTTTTCTATCAAGTCTGTATACTGCCTGAGCAGAGAGAAATGGGCCTGATCTCAGAGAAATGAAGATTTATTATTTTGTTTTTGTGTCTGAAAATGATCGAGTAGTAAAAGGTAAGGAAGGATAAAACTGAGTGAATGTAAAAAACTTGCAGAAGTGTAAACAATGATTCAATACTGCTTTTTAAAGTCTGCTCATTATAAGGAATAAATTAGGAGGCGAAAAATACTATATGACTTTTCCTTAAAGTGCTCTAATTTGCTATCCCACCTGTAACTCTGCATGTAGAAATGTTCTTTGTCTTAAAGAAACATCATCTTCCTGGCTTTTGAACTGTTCCTGCAGATCAAGAGTGTGATTACAAAGCACCTTACACAGTGAAAGTGGAATGTGTAACTTCTTTAAATTCAGTTGGATGTTTAGAGTCTTACTGATACCTGAATTTTCATTTTAGTAGTCACGTGCCTCCTCTGGAGATTGTTACCTGTTGTTTTTGATTTACAGAGTGGACTGACTCCCCTCCACCTGGCTGCCCAAGAGGACAGAGTCAATGTAGCAGAGGTTCTGGTTAACCAGGGAGCTGCTGTTGATGCACAGACAAAGGTACAAACACCACTGTCACATGAAATATTTCCTTTCAGGGAGGCATGAACCTCTAGACAGGACTAGGAATTGATTTCAGAGTGAAACTGAAATCACAGCAGAGAAAGATTCCTTGTAATAAATTATTGCGGAATATATTATGAAAACTGAAGATACATAAATGCAGGTGTTTCATGTCAAGTTCAGCCTTTGAGCAGTAAGCTTATTTCTCACCAAATATTTAGATCAATACAGGTTTAGATTGTATCCTATTATTGTGCCTCACTGAAGGTAAGTGGGATTGATCTAGTTTTTGAGTAAGGAAACAGTTATCTAATATGAAAGACATATATGCAGTGGTAATCCATTTCAAATATACTTGCCTAAAAATGGTATTGCCTAGATATTTGGACTCCTAAATAAGAGACCTGGATTTTCAAGGTGCTTGGGGGTGCCTTTTGAGACCCCCAGCGATGACACCTCCCACTTCACAGTATTGCTTTTTAAGATACATGTCCTGAAGCAAAGACCATTTGCAGAAATGGTTTTATGCTCCCTAATGGTGTACAGTGCTCAGAATTTAATGATAATTATCTCAGTGTTGATTACATTTATATTCCTCATGCATTGTCTAGATCTTGGAGGCATTCCTTTAGCTGGGCAAGAAATCAGTTGAGATCAAATTCTTGGACTGTAGCAGATAAAATCAGCTAAATGAACCAGTCTCACAATCTGACCTGCACTTTTTTGCAGAGTAGTGGCTTTCACAGCTCTCTACTAGATGTATGCCATGAGAAAGGTGCTGTGCTTGCATCCCAGGAATGTCCAGGTGTGTCAGACTGTCCAGTAATATTATCATATTACACTCAGAAATAACATACAGCTCAGAAAGGGCAGAGTCCATGATCATGTCTGGCTTCAGCTCAGCTGATTATAATCTGTGGCAGAGGGAAAAGTAATTGTTACCTGATTTCTCTACAGTGTAATTCCAACTGTACCAGCTACTGATTTCAATAACATTATCCTGACATAAATCTGAAATAGTTTGCTAAAATCCCAGGAGCTTCTCCAGGTTTATACTTTGGTAATATATCCTCAGTCTGTATTTAAAAGATGAATCAGTGAGGGTTCTTATCTGCCAGATCACCGAGCAGCAGATGAGATCTGCTCTGGTTCATTCTTTGCACCATATCCTCAGATGAATGTGGTTGCCTTCCTAGAGATAGTTTCTACCTGGTTTTGGTTTCAGTAGCAGGACATTGCAGAACATGTTCTTTTAACTTGGTCAGAGCTGAATCACGTCCCAAGCCACACAACTTGTCTGAGTGTTTGCCTTTGCCCCTCTGTGAGGTGCTCTTGTCTGTCCCACAAATAGCAAGCAGTCTAAGGAGACATTTACACTGACAGGTGCAGGCAGACACACGTGTTTGCTTTGCTGGCTCTCCAGTGTCCAAATAGGATCCCATTCTGGGCTGCAGTGGCCTTTTAGTTACATTAGGGTGGTGGAAACATCTGAGGTCCTGTCACGGCTGAGAGGCATGTCTGCTGGGTCCCAGGGACAGCCTGCTGCAGCTGCAGGAGCTCTGTACTCAGTTTCAGGCCTGGCAACGTGGTGGAGCAGGCAAGTGACTCCATAGAGACACGTGGAAAAGGGGCTTCATTTATCATTCGGGGGCTTCCTCTGTGCGGAGCTGAATTTCTTAATTGCATCTCTGAAAATTGACCTAGTCATTAGGTAAAATGGGGGGGAAATACAGTCATATTTGACTATGTGCAACATGAATCCTGTCATCAGTAATAATGATATAATTTTAAAGAAGACAGAAGTAAATCCCGTGTTGTTCACCCTCATTCCTCAGTTATATGTGTAACTAGTGTGAATAGTTTCCCAGTACACTCTTGTTTCCATGGGACTGCCCCATAATTGTTAGGAAGTGGCTCAGGGACTCCTAAGTCAGGTGAAGTCATGTTGTATTTAAGCAGGATTACTCTGGGGTTTAAGAAGTCATCTGTCTGGGGAAATTCTCTACCCTGTAGACTTCTGTGGGGAAGAACACCCACAACAGTTTGTCCTCCTGTCCACCCTCCTAGTTAGTCCTCCCTGCTGTAGGGCACTGTCTGCTCCTTGGGAAGAGAGTGCCCACATGCCTTGCAGGATTCTATTAGAGTGGAATGAGCTCGATGCTTATGCACTGGCATGAGCTTGGTGCTTTTCCACTGGCTTCTGCAGGGTCCCATCTGCTGGGTTTGTGCAGCAGTGAGCCCTCAAGGCTCCACAGAGTCAGCCAGCCACATGGAGGTTGTCTGCCAGATATCTGCTCACTGCCGCCTGTGATATAAGAAAAGTGCCAATGCAGTACCGGGTCTTTTATAAGGGAATAGTTTCTGGATAAACTGGGTGATCTAGATGATCACCTTGAGTTCCTTAGACAAGAACTAAAAACCCTGAATTTCTACAATGAAGGAAAAATATGGTATAAGAACAGCTATACTTTGACCTCATGTTCTATACAGGTGAAGGTTGGATGACTGGCTTGTAAAATAACAGCTCTGTAGTTACAAGCTCTCCCATTTAGATGGATTAACTGTACATACTGCCTCTAAAACCAGAGGCATTGGGGGACAAGATAAGCAACAGCTGAGTTGGCTTCAAAGGCACTGTTGCTATGCTTGCATGTTTGCACGATCCTGTCCAGCATGTCCAGTTCGGATTCATTCCTGTGGACATACAGCAGCAGAGATGTGGCCATCCGTGCCTTAAAAGTCAGTGAAGCAGCACAGCTCAGAGTGACATTATATTGGGGATCTCTGCTACCAGCAGTGTCATCACTAACCTTCTGTTTTCTTTCCTCCATTTCACATCCATGTGCTTTTCTTACCTCAGTTTTTGGGGCATAGATGACGGTTCAGTAGCACTTTTTTGGTGTGTTTTATTTATTTATTTTTCCTCCTTATCATGTTTCTCATTTTCCCAGGATAAGCAAGCATAGGTTATGTCACTCCAGCAGAGTACCTGTCAACAGGGGGAGAACACTCCATATCATTTAACTTAATATCACTAGATCATTGAACTCTTGAGTAAGGACCTATCATCTATCATCTTCCTCGTCTGGTACACGTTCTTTAGTTATCATTTATATATAACTTACCTTCCCTGTGAAAATATCTAGAGTCTGAAATTCTGAGACATGGGAGTTCTGACCCTGCTTGCATTCTGAGGGCTGCACACACTTTGGGGAGTTTTCAGGTGGTTAAAGGAGAAGATGTGGCAGAAACACATTTTGCATCTTGAAGTTGTAGCAGGGAAGGAAAAAAAAAATCCAGTATTGCAGAAAATCACTTGTACAGTGGATTAGTCTGTATGATTAGAATCAGTTCTGGCTATATAACTTATGAGCATTTTCAAAAATGCTCTCAGAAGTGAACAATTGCATCTGTGGGTCTCTCTTGGGGTGGTTTCTCTCCCAAGAAATTTTTTTTCCTGACCTTTGTAGTAGAAAAAGACATGAAAGGAAGAATAGCTGCTGGTTATGAAGTCAATGTATTAATAGTGTTGTGAGATCCATCTGGTTTTGCTGCATCATTTAACTAAATAGCCTCTAATCCCAGAGCTGCAGGAGTCTAAATCAATGCTGAAGTGTACAACACTGGTGTAGCAGGCCAGAACGAACTAGTGCCTGAGAGGCTCCTACCACTTTAAAATGAGATTTTGTTATGTGGTTTAAACTCAGCCACATTAGAAAATACACTTCAGGTGGTGAAGTTTGAGCTGCTTCAAAACCCTTCACATTTAGAGAGCTTTAATAATTGAATTTGGTCTTCACAGAAGGCATGTTAGTGTCCTGCAGCAAAGGCAGCAGTTCTTGTCTATTCCGACATTGCATTTGTTTGCCTGAATTTAGGTATGCTGAAAAGTTTTTGGTGCTGAAAATGCGCTATGTAGTATCATGCTTAACACAAGGCATGCTCATCCCTTCACAATAATGTTGGGAGTTGAAAATCAGTCTGAAGCCATGGCTGCGAGCAGATATCCTTTCTCTGGTGGTCATGCTGAGTGTAAAAAGCTGTCCTGGTACGTGTGATACTGCTTTTGTTTCAGGGCTTTTGTGCTGGCAGTTGGCATGAGAAAATATTGTTTCATGGCTCAGCAGGTCTCCACATGTCATTTTTCCACTGTTTATCCCATTGGATAGTGTAGTTGTAGGATACAGCAGCACTGTGATGGACTGGCAAAGGAAGACTGCAAGAAAAATGCTGGTTCAGTCGAGGATGAAAAGCAGGGTTTGGAGCTTTTATTTCAGCACAGGTTTTTTTAGTCAAACAATCACTACACTGCTCTTGGTGTTGGGCCTCCCCTGGGGGAACTGATGGTCTCTTGGTCCCTGGCTGATGACTGTCTGGAAAACAAAGCCAGTATTATACTGTCTTTTGTTTCTAAAACTGTAGTTTTGGTAAGGAGATAATGGTGGCTGAGAGGTCATGATATTCTTTTGCAGGTTGAGTTGGGATTTTTCTTTCAATTTTATTCAGGTCTACCTGCTTTGTTCTGACAGGAGCCACATAGCAGCCTGAGTTCATAACAGCAATCCAGCTTTTCCATTGGAATATCTAATTTTCAGATGCAGGAAGAGATAAGGAGGCAGGGAGGGAGGGAAGTGCTATTGAGAAAAGTTGCTTTCATACAGAACAAACACTCAAATATAGGTGTCTTCAGTATATCTTCATGGTGCATTATCTGTCTCTCCTTGGCTCTTTGTACGTGCTCAGTTGTTATCCAGACATCTCTGTGGAAATTTCCAGCCTAATAATGTGCAATAATGAACCTTTGCAAGGTACTGCAACATGTTAGGTCCTGATTCAGCAAAGCAGGGAAGTGTCTGTACACGTAGGTTTGCCTGTTTCATTCAGTCAGGCCTTTGTGATCTTTGGATCTAAAGTAATTTCCAGCCCTATAAACAATAATACTGTAGCTTCATTGTCTGACATTTACAGCAGAAAAACAAAAACTGAGCAGCTTGGGAGTCAGCATGACTAGAAAGATGCAGTAATTCAAGCTGTTAAGATTTATGGTTATTGCCAGTGGAGGATATTAAAGTAATTCGCTGACATGATATACAAGACTTGTGATAATTCCCCTCAAAAGTAAAAATTAAAGGGCAAGAGAATAAGGGATTCTTTATGTGTTCCATTAGAAATGAAAAGTTCAGTATTTCTGATTTTCTTTTTTCTTGGCACGTATTCTTGTAGCTTTTGATAAACCCTTCCCAGCTGCTAACTCCCCTTTTGCTGTTCATTCTTTAAAACAGCCAGAAGGTGATATCTGTTAGAGCTGTGTTAAACAAAAGCCCTGGTTTTCTTGGAAGTAACTTTTTCAATATTAGGCTGCCTCCTAAATCCCTTAGTGCTTTGCCAGTAATTATAACTAAGCCTGAACTGCTGTGCAGAAATTTATATAATTGTGAGCTGGGTTTTGTTGTTTTGTTTTTGCTTTTGAGGTTGGTTTTTTTTTTTCTTAGTGGTTTTTTTGTTGTTTTGGGGTTTTGTTTGTTTGTTGGCGTGTGTGGTTTAATTATTATCTTTTGAAAGCAAAATATTTTAGCCTCCTGGGCAAAAATAGAGAGTGAAAGTAGGAATCTCAAGTAGCCTTGAGAATTACTACTTTTATTGTTAATTTAATCGTGTAATTGCAGAATCTGCCAGTTGGAGCGTTTCAGAAAATTCAGTAGAATACCTTGGTTTATGGGGATCCTGGGATAAAATTGTTGCACCTTCCTGAGCTAGAAGGAGTTGAATGTAGGAATCTGAGCTCTAACTGGGAAGTTAAGGATATCCTCCCCAGGTTTCAGGTCCTGAAACAGCATTTTGCTAGCTAGTTTTACTTTGCCCAGTGCCCTTGCTGCCCGTGCTGCTGGCTGTGATCATGGAGATGTCCCGTGGTGTGTGCTGAGGGCCATGTGCCCAGCCAGCTGTGACAGCCGTGTCACATCTCTGCCCCTCTGCTGTCAGTGGCTGGGTGCTGCTTTGCCAAACAGGACCTGACACGAGATGACCACAGGCTATGGCAAACATAAAAGAAAGCTCCCAGGACCCTCTGAGGACCTCAGGCAGGGGACTGGTGTTTTGCCACCAGGCTAAGCAGGTGCCCACATGGCTGCTGGGGACACATGCAGTGTCTGTGGCAGGAGCTGCCTTTCAATGCACACGCCTCCAGCTGCCACACACAACCAGGCCAGCAGCACCAGAGCTTCAGAGGAAGCCTCCTTCAGATTCAGCTGAACTGTGACCCTGGAAATGTCACAATTTCCACCATTAATTGGGAGGAGAAGGGGGAAAAGCTTTCACTTAGTCTCTGATTTAAACATCAGACTGGTCAGGAGTGACAAAGAGCCATTTTTGAAGATGCTGCATGTAAGTCTCTGCATATACCATTTCTAGAAGGAAACTGTCATTGCACTGCAGTAAATATGGGGGGTTGATAGCTCCTTTTTCAGTATTCATTGTTACAGGCTGCAGAGGAGCCTTTACAGATGACTTCAAAGGGAAAGCTGAGATCAGCTGGTCTTGGCTCTCAGATATGCTCCAGATTTTAATGTTTTAGGGTTATTAGCAGGGGGTTTTCAGCAGGTGGTCCTTGACTTTGGATTTCATCTCTCCAGTTGGTTTTAAGCTGATTTTTTTTTTTTTTTGTTTTTGACCTTGCTGGTCATGTTAAGAGGCCTGTATTTTGAAGGGGGAGAAAGGAATTAAGATTTTGTAGGAGGAGGTCTCACAGCTTTATTTTTTAAACCATTTTTTGATAGCTTGGCCATCCTTTAATCTGAATTTATCTTTGGTGCCCATGTAGAGGCAGAGGCTGTAGAAGCTATGTTTGAGGTACATACCTGTGAGTCGTCATTCTGCTGAAGAATCAAGACTCTGGATGGCCCAGAGGGTCCTGTCAGAGTCTGGGCACGCCTAGGAACAGGAAGTTATTTGGCCAACCCTAAACTAACAATATCTATAAGATGAGGTCCATGTGTTCAGTTCATTACAATTAAGCTACTGCTCTGATTCTTACCATTGTGGGCTATTATTCTGTGCAGGAAAAGTTCCATTTGGCATCTGATCCAATGTTCACATAAGACAGCAGAAAGTTTCATTCTGCTGATGCCAATGGAATTTTGATTCAGTGCTGCTGTTTCTGGCACTGATTAACTCATCCTGGTTGTCAAAGTTAGTAGCTTCTTTAAATGTCAAAGGGTATATCATGAACTGGAAATGAATGACTCATCCTGTTGCAGTAATTGTGTCGAGACAGACATGACTGGCATCATCACCAGTCCTTTATTTAAAAACTTTCCATGCCTTCTTTCAGGCAATTCTTGCTCCTTCCCTCATAGGCAGCTTCATACAATATGGACTCCTTTTCTTACAGGCAGCTCCACACAGCACTGACTACTTCTCTCCTCTCTGCAAATTTCCTTCTTCCTTCTACATGACTGGCTAAACCCCAAGCTGTCCCTTACCTGGCTGCCTAACCTGTCTGTCCCTTGCACAACCTCATGTCCCTTCCTCCTCACAGCACAGCCAGCAGACTCCATCCCAAACTGCAGCAGACTGGGTTTCAAGCTCCAACTCCGACTGCAACTCTTGACCACCTAACCCACTCTTTTGTAGCACCCACCCTCATTGGGCAGGCAAGGCTGTTTCTACTCCTTGGTAATCAGTATAGCTGTAATTCATTGGGAAAGATTGCCTCCTGCACTATGCTTACAAGCTATCTTCCCACATCATCCTGATTTAAAGTAACTGTCACAGCTACCATCTTCTTAGCATGTGTTAATACAACTGAAATTAGGTATCCATGTGTGAAGTAGTATCAGATGCAAAGTGACATAAAAAAAGGAGTGTATAAACCAATGGACACTTGAGACTTGCTTCTAGTGGAAATGGCTCACATCAGAGATTTTCTCTTTCTCCTGAGCAGCTGAGCAGCTTTGACTTGATGATTTCAACATGTGTAGTGCTGGCTCCTGAACCACAGGCTGACCTTGGATTTGTCTCCTTGGTGCTTTTGACCAAGTTGTCTTACCTGAGCACACCTCACTGACATGGATGTTAAAATGCAGGATGACAAGCTGCAGATTTGAGCTGTGTGCTTCTGCCTTTTGGGCACCATGTTTTTATTTTCAGAGCAGGAAAGCAAAGGAATTTTTTCACCTTTTCACACTGATAGGAGCAACAGGTGCCTGGTTAACACAAGACCAGCCCATCTTTCAGTGTTTCTACCCAGGAGATTGGCTTTTGGATCTAGTTCCAGATCATTTATGGGTAAGAGCTAGGGAAGACCAAGGCACATACCATGGTGTGAGTCTGTTACAGACCACCCAACCAGGATGAAGAGCCAGATGAAACATTCTTTGAGCAGTTAGAAGAAATCTCACAATCCATGGCCCTTGTTCTCCTGGAGGGCTTCAACTTACCTGCTGGTGTCTGCTGGAAGTACAACACAGCAGGGAGGGAACAGTTTAGCAGGTCCCTGGAGTGTGTGGAAGAGAACTTCCCGACATAGCTGGTGAGGGAGTCAGCTAGGGAAGGCTCCTGTTGGACCTGTCTCTGTAACAGAGTAGGACTGGGGGGTGAGCTGATGGTCAGAGGCTGTCTTGGCCACAGTGCTCCCAAAATGGTAGTTCCTGTTTCTTGGAGAAGTAAGAAGGGAGGTCAGCAGAACTGCCACCTTCCAAAGGCAGATTTTTACCAGTTTAGGAGATTGGTTGAGAGAATCCTTTGGGAGCCAGTCCTGTGGGGGTAAGAAATCCAGGAAAGCTGGATGTGCTTCAACAAGGAATTATCAAAGGCGTGGAAGAGGCCATCCCTGTGTGCCAAAAGATGAGCTGGTAGGGAAGAAGACTGGCCTGGCTGAACAGAGAGTTTTGGCTGGAATTCAGGAAAAAAAAGGAGAGATTATGACCTTTGTAAGAAGGGGCAGGCCACTCAGGAGGACTACAAGGATGTTATGAGGTTATGCAGGATGAAAATTAGAAAGGAAAATGAAAAATTTCATTAGAAAAATGAAGTTCAGCTAGAACTTAATCTGTCTACTACTGTAAAAGACAACAAAAAACATTTATATGAATACAGCAGCAAAAAAAGAAGGGCTGAGAATCTCCCTCCTTTATTGGATGTGGGGGAAAACATTGGCAAAGGATGAGGAAAAGGCTAAGGTACTTAATGTCATCTTTTTCTCAGTCTGTAATACTAAGACCAGTTGTTCTCAGGTACCCAGCCTTTTGAGCTGGAAGAGAGGGATGGGGAGCAGAAAGAAGCCTCCATAATCCAACAGGAAATGGTCAGCAACCTGCTACACCACTAGAGACACACAGACATCTATGGGTTCAGATGGGATCCTCCTGAAGGCTCTGAGAGAGCTGGTGGAAGTACTCACTGAGCACTTTAATTGACTTTCATGAGAAGAGTGGTTTTTTCCAAGGCTGGAGGATTTTTCACATAGTCCAAAGAAATAAAGCTTAATGGGATTTTTCCTGTTTCATGCCTGTTTGCTTTTTTTTGATTCTGTTTTTTTTTAAACCAGGGCACCTGTGGGATATGCCCTATCTGCATTTACTAACTGCTGATGTTCATTCTAGATGGGATACACTCCTTTGCACGTTGGCTGCCACTACGGAAACATAAAAATTGTGAACTTCCTTCTGCAACATTCTGCAAAAGTCAATGCCAAAACGAAGGTGAGTGTCCCACCTCTCTCTCCCCCCTCCCGTGGAGGCCGTGTTCTCTGTGCCCACCACAGCCTCTCCCTTGCTCTTCCCTTGTGCCTGCAGAACGGGTACACGCCGCTGCACCAGGCAGCGCAGCAGGGCCACACTCACATCATCAACGTCCTGCTCCAGCACGGCGCCGCGCCCAACGAGCTCACTGTGGTAAGGCTGCCCTGAAAAATGCGTGTGGTGGGACAGGAAAAGAGCAGAGGAAGCCTATTCCCATCACCCCCACTTCCTCTGTACCGTCATCTCTCCCAGAACGAGAACAACAGACATCTGAAAACATCTTCGTTTTCATCCCATTTCATGCCACTTGTATATCCTACTACCCAAATATTTATTTCCATCAGAAAATGTAAACATTTTTTCTTTTATTTTACATTCTTCTGTAATTAACCAGCAGCTCCTACACTTCTGCTTGCTCACGTTTAACTTCTGTTACTAATGTTTCAATTGCTAGAATGGAAACACTGCCCTCGCCATTGCTAAGCGACTTGGCTACATTTCAGTTGTTGACACACTGAAGGTGGTGACAGAAGAGACCATGACTACAATTGTAAGTACAGTCCAGTTTGGTAGGGAATGGGAGAATTTTTCCAAAGCTCGAATATGACTATAACTAAACTTTGTTTAGTTACGTGACTACTGAGATTCCAGTCACCTATTTCCTTGTAGCAATATAAAAGTGGATACTAAGTGAAACATGAGCTGTCTATTCTCAAGGAAGTAGACACTATAAGGATGTACACAGAAAGAGCATCAACTGGGCAGAAAATGGTCAGTGTAAAGGACTGGTCATAACTGCAGTGGTTCTCCACACAATGTTTGTCCACACATCTTGTTGTTTAGGGAACGATTTTGCAGCTGAAAAGATGTTCATACAGGCACGTGTAAACAGAAGCTGCTGCCCTCCTTTGAGAGCATTTCCCAATGGTCTGATGTTTAATGGCTTGAATTTGACCTAAGAGAACCCATTCCAATACAAAAAAATGGTTGGAATTTACTTAAAAGCAGCTCATTGTGTGGTTTCTGGCCCCTTCCATAGGATGGTGAAGGGCTGTATTCTGCAAGCAGCCACAGTCAGCTCCTGCAAACCCAAATAGCCATCCCCTGATGTGGGTGTGAACTCCAGCTTGTCTCTCGTGCCTCTCAGGAAGCATTAGCCAGGAGACATTGAAGGGACTAGCACTGGTCAAATATTACGTGCTGTCAGAAAAATTCACAGAATCCAAAATATTTCTCAGAAGGATCTTTCGTTCACTAATGTTTGGCTGAATTGCTCTCTGAAGAAAACAGTTTTCTGAGGTGATGTGCCTCCATGCATTACCATAGTAATAATCCCAAATTGGTTCCGAAGAACATAAATTCAGACTATTGGCTCCAAATTTGCTTTTTCCTTTCAGCAACTATTTTTCTTTTTCTGACTAAAAAGATAAAATGCATATGTATGTGTTTCTAGACATATCAGGGGTGGAAAACAGTTACCATGTGTGTTCCATGTTTTGTCATCACCCCTTTGTGTGGTCTATCTGTGCAAGCAGGTGGTTGCAATATGATGATCCCCAACAATTTGGGATGGGAGGCAGATTTTGGTTCTGTTACTGCATGCACCTTTTCTTCCTATGACTTTCCTGGCTGTGGTTTAAGTAGTTTACAGAAAATCCACCACACAAAACATAAATTTCAGAACAGTAAGATACAAAGGAATATGCTAGAAAATAATACTGATTTTTTTTTTCCTTACACGTTTTCTCTATGTTTTCTCAGGAGCAAATTTCTCTTTAGAAAGATTCCAAAACATTTTTCCACACAGAAAAATTTGATGGAAAATACTATACAGGATAGAAAAACTTGAATGACTACCTACTATTTAATTAAGTAGCTGCAGGAAAATCACACATTTATGCTAAAAAATCTCAATATCACAAGGTTGTTCTTGGCTTTTAGAACCTGTGGGGGGGGGGTTGTGCTGCATAAAGTGTCTGACCATTTATCTTCTGTCGATGAAGAGCAGAGACATGGTAGGTCAGGCTCTGAATTGTGCTGGAGGAAATGTTAGATGCTGAAAGACCTATACAACCTCAAATACCCACTCTCAAGAGAAGCCCAAAAATAATTTTCATTAAAATCAGAATATGCTACTTATCAGTGTGTAATTTTGAGACCTTGGAAGTCTAGACGTGAAATCTGATTTACATTTGAGGGTCTTAAAAATTCATTTTGACTGCTGAGACTTATATTTTGAGGCTGGTGCCTAAACAACTCCATAAGCTATATTTAAAGGCATCAGGGATGAATATAGCTAATTTTACCATAATTTATACTCAAACACCAATAAAAGAAAAAATCCAGTAGTACCTGGAAAAAAGTCCAGTGATTTTGCTGGTTTAATGATGTGTTAAAAAGCTTTGCATGTAATTCCCACAAAATTAATTGCATGAGGCTTTTTGTAGGTTTTGTACTGTTTGAGCATGGAGGAGCTCTTCTGCCTATATCAAGTGATGGCAGTAGCCTAAGAAACATGAAATGCCAAGTGAGTATTCATAAGGCCAGAGAAAAACTGAAATCTTTTAAAATAAGTGAAAATGGAAAGGATATTTTGCCCTCCTGAACTTTTTTATTATTTCTTATTTGCATGTGAAGCATGAGAAGTAGTGGTGGTTAAAAAAAAATAAAACCCCCATAAAGATGGGAGTGGGTTTTTTTTTTTGTTTTGGTTGGTTTTAATTCCACTGCACTCCTTGAATGGTATCTCTGCAGAAGCTCATCTGACCCAAATCTCTACCAATGGTTGTCGTGTTGTATCCCAGCTGGAAAGTAAAAAGTGCATGTGTATGTCATTCATGGGATACAGGTATTCTAGGAATAGATTCCAGGTACATTCAGAACTTTTTTTCCTGCTTTTATTTTTCTTTATATTGGTCTTTGAGTCTGAATCAATATAAACATTGGAATGAAAATCATGCAACTGCTTCTGAGTGTCTTTCGTGCACAAAGCCTTTCAGGGGTATCATTTAGCCTGCGTGTGGTTATGATTGTTCTTATTTGTGGGAAAAACACACAATTCATGCTGAGGCACCTCTGAAAAAAATTCACATAGTTTCAGCCCCTCCCAAATTACAGAATTCTTCTGATGTCACAGAAGAAATACTTTCCTCAGAAAGTTTGGTTTTATTAGAGATGACATATTCCTTGCTCAAAATTTAGATGACTACCTAGAGTTGTTTTTGAACCCCCTAAAATGAAATTCATTTCAGTATATATGATTCTTCTTTTGATGTCATCATCTAAGCTTTCCTCTAATGCTTTTTCTGCTACAACATTATTAACATGATTTAAAAAACAAATATAATATTGCCTATTTCTGTAGTCTTTTTAATATAGTACATATGCATCTTTGAAATAGAAAGTGAATAAGAAGCTAAAAAATTAACTTGTGTTTTTCTAACTGCAGATAAAAATCTTATCTTGCATTTAATTTTAAAAATAACAAGAATTTTAAGAAAAATGATGCCTGCACTTTAAAATTACTTTTTTTCTATTACAGACTGTTACAGAAAAGCACAAAATGAATGTACCCGAAACCATGAATGAAGTTCTTGATATGTCTGATGATGAAGGTATTAAAAATTTCTTAAAAAATTTTTCATTCTGTGGTTGTAAGAAATGTCTGTTTAAAAATCCCAAGACTAACACAAATTATTAGTTGGATATGGTCATTGCACATTTCTTATTGTTGTACATTGATTTTTTTGACACATTGATAGTACATGCTTTTTTTTAATTATTTTGTTTATTTAAATCATGCAGTTCGTAAAGCCAATGCCCCTGAAATACTCAGTGATGCTGAATATTTGTCAGATGTTGAAGAAGGTATTTGTGCATTTTTGTATTGCACTGATATTTAGCTTAAGCCTCTTCCTTTTATTTCATCTGTCTGAAAACTAATCCTTTCAGATAATTTTCTTATTATCCCACTAACAATAACTTCTGCTTTACAATTAAGAGCGCTTTCAAAAATTCTTTGAGCTATTATTGATAATCCTCTAACTTTTTTTCTGAATTTCTTACTATTTTTTGATCAAATTACCTTGACTTTCCTGGAATAATCACTTTGCTGCTGCTTCTATGAAGTGAATAACTGTTTTATTGTTTTAACTGAAAAATGAAATACTGGACAAGAGGACAAAATACCAAAACACTTTGGAAGAAATGGCTGATAGTGGAAGTCAATGCCAGAAAGAACAAAGTTATTGTATGTTTTAAAACAACTGACTGTGTTCATTTTTCTTGTTTTTCTTTAGTCAATCTCTTTCTTCATCCTTATTGATGTACTTACTTTCAATTTTCATAGCATTCAAGTGGCAAGGTGTAAAAGATATTTCAGTTCTTTGTGTGCAGCTCTTGTTTAATTCATGCATTGAGGCTTTTGGTTTGTTTCCCATCTGTCATTGTGTTCCCAGCGCTGCAGTTCCAAATGGATCATGTTCTTACCATACATACTTGTTTTCCAAGTAGGTCTCCTAGGCCATTGTCCTGCCCAAAATACTGCATTGTTTCAGCTGACAGGAACACTGATGCAAAATAGTGTGAGTTAACAGGGCAGGAACTTGCTGTGTCCTACTGCACAGTGAGGTACAGACAAAACACCCTGTGGGGAGCCTGAGTGCTGAAACTAAAGATGCAAATTGTAATGTATGGGATCATTTTTAAAGCCAAATCTATGGAGGGTTTTTCTAGTCACTAACTCTCAGTATAACAAAGACCAAACCAACAATTAGGAATGCAGGTAATACAATTGATTCCTTGCATATTGCAGACTGTATACTGTACCTTTGTTGTTGCCAGGGGAGCTGAGAGACTCATTTATACATAAACAGTACTGCTCTGCATCCTTGTGTCTAAACTGGAGAGAGATATTTGATGGATGGACAACTCTGTGGCTAAGGAATTCACTGGAGGGGGCACTCAGAGTTGTGTTCAAAGACTCAATGTACAAGTGGAGACCAGTGATTTGTGCCATTCCTCAGGGACTGGTATTACAACTGGTGCCATTTCACATCTTTGTTAGCAGTGTGGACAGTGGGATCAGTGCAGCCTCAGCAGGTTTGCTGATGACACCCAGCTGTGTGGTGTAGTTGACATCCTGGAGGGAAGGGATCCACCCAGAGGGACCTGGACAGGCTGGAGAGGTGGGACCATGTGAAACTTATGATGTTCAGCAAGGTCAAGTGCAAGGTCCTGCATCAAGATCAGGGCAATCCCAAGCATAAATACAGGCTGAGTGGAGAATGGATTGGGAACAGCCGTGAGGAGAAGGATGTGAGGCTGTTGGTGAAAGAGAAGCTCAACATGACCTGGCAATGTGTGCCTGCAGCCCAGAAATATCCAGACATGTCCTGGGCTGCATCCAGAGCACCATGGGCAGCTCTCACAAGACCTCACGTGGAGTGCTGCATCCAGCTGTGGGTTCCCAATGTGAGAAGGACATGGAGCTGTTGGAGCAAGTCCAGAAGAGGCCACAAAGATGATCAGAGGGCTGGAGCACCTCTCCTGTGAAGCCAGGTTGAGGGAGTTGGGGTTGTTCATCCTGGAGAAGGTTCCAGGGAGACCTTAGAGCACCTTCCCATGCCTAAATGGGACCTATAGGAAAGTTTGAGAGGGAGTTTTTAGTGACACGACAAGGAGAATGGATTTAAGCTGAAAGAGGGTAGGTTTAGATTCAATATTAGAAAGAAATTCTTCACAATGAGGGTGGTGAGGAACAGGAACAGGTTTCCCAGCGAAGATGTTGATGCTCCATCCCTGATAGTGTTCAAGGCCAGGCTGGATGTGGCTTTGACCAACCTGGTCTAGTGGAAGGTGTCCCTGGCCATGGCAGCAGAGTTGGAACAAGGTGATCTTTAAGGTCCCTTACAACCCAGGCCATTCCATGATACTGTGATGGCAGGGTTTTTTTCAAACCCAGCACTGAAAGGGAGCTCACAAATCAGGTAACAGGTGTTTTGCAAGGCTCATGATGAATTACAGGCATTGAGGTGACAACCACTGGCCTTTGTCTCTTCTCTGACTTGCAGATCTGTAAAGACAACTCAGTGATGCCTGTCCTCACAACTCCTCAGTGTTAATGGGATTTATATACAATGCATCCACTTACACCAGTCAAAACAAATCTGTTCAAGATGGTAAGGCACTCTTGACAAATCTTGGAGCCAAGGAGCTGATTTCCAAGTGGGAGAAAGGCACAAATTTAGCAAACAAATCCAAGCTCTCCCTTGCTTGGCTCATGTTCATGTCATCAGCCAAAACTCTTCAGTGAGACAGACTTGTTGAATGGCTTCTCAATGAGCCACAACCCTCAAGGTTTCTCTCACAAGAGGAATTGAAGACTTGGAAAGTAGAGACTCAGAGCTTGGGGACAAATGTCAGGAAACTATTTCCTTGTGTTTTTTGTCTTGCTGTGCCCACTAAATAAGTATTTATATGGGAATTGTGTAATTTCTTTTCCCTGCTTAGGACAGTTTGGTTTGGAGCCAAACTGGTTGAGAAGAGTGATTTTTATTCTTTTTCCTAGACTACTCTGGCAAATCTGCCTAAATGAGATTAAGTGTTGGGAAATTGCTACACCACAAAAAAGAAATGGTATTTTTTTGAAAGACGTGCACATAATTTTGTGGGGAAAAGAAATGAGGGCTCACCTTCATAGGCAGCAGAGAGTTTGTGGAAGAGCAATTCTAACACACACTGAGTGTGTGCTGTGCTTTTATTTTTAAAGAGATTGCAAATCTTATAAATGTGAAACCTGAGACTGGGAGAACTGGGTCTTTCCTCTCACCATCTCCAGCTGGGAGCTGGTTCCCTGTGTAGCTGGGGATCCCAGCCCTGTGCCCATGGCCATGAGGCTGGTGGGGAGCAGGGCTCAACCGTGGTAAAGCTCAAACCCACTTGTCTGCAGGAGGCCTGGAAGGAATCCTCTCCTCTGCAGCGCATGCTCATCCTCTCAGCATCCCTCTGGGCAGCTGCAGGAGCTTTAATCTGGTGCATGGAGCTGGAGCCCTGCTGCACCTGCCACAACCATGCCATGAGCCTTGTCACTACAGCCCTCCCTAAAGTTCCTGCTGCTATCCCAGAGGGGAAGGGACAGCAAGCTGTGGAAGCTGATACAAAGAGGAGAGAGACTGAGAGCAGTGAAGGGCAAAAAGAATGCAATCCATAAACCCAATCAGTGTGGAGAGTTTAGCTATTATCAAAAAACAGTTATTCTTGAGCTTTTAATTTTGGTGTTTTTTTGGTATTTTTTGGCCTACAGTAGATAACAAACTTTTGGGTGTAAACCAAGACACTGTTTTAAAGCAATTAAATGGAGATGCCTACCTCAGTAAGAATAAGTATCATACTAATCAATCCCTGGAAGATTAGACAAGATGTCCTAACAGAACATGAATGCACATTGCCTGATCCCTGAGTAGGTGCTAAGATGCAACAGTTTAAGTGCATTTAAAACAGGTCAGAACATCACCATGCATGAAAATCTGTTATTGGTCATTTTGGGAGGGGTTGATTTATTACATTTCTAAGCTCAGTTTTCAGAATTTCTTTGGCTCCATAAAATTTTACATGTTCATAATGGTTTCAGTGGTTTGGTATTGGATTTTCTCCATACTTTGTGAAACCAAAACCGTGGCTACAACTTGAAACATCCTCCTTTTCCCTGTGGCTCTGTCTTCTGCTATCAAGACGGCTCTGGACAGGCTGTGATGAAGGAGTGGCAAAATCCTCAGGTATCTTTAGCAAAGCCAAATGACAAATGCTCATCTGGATCCCAGCCTATGATTAAATTTTGTCTGGGACTTTTCCCAAGCCACATGATGCTGTCTCTCCTGCTGCCAGAGAGCCTGTATTTCTTACTGGCCTCTAGAAAGAGTACCTACTCTATACTCCTGCAATTCCCAGCTGTAGGAGACATGCTGGAGAACCAGAAAAACAGGGGAAACTTGGGATGAGAAAGGTGATAAGAGGTACCTACAAGATTCTTAGGAGAAAAGAGTAAAAACAGTAGAAACTTCTATCCCAGAAAATAAAACCAAACAAATTGCATGAGGGATAGGTGAGAACATACAATGGGTGTCAAAGTGAGCAGCAATGCTTGCTGCTCTCCAGAAGTCTAAAAGTAGGGGACATCAATGAAACCAGCAAGAGGCAGATCCAGCTTGAAAGGGCTGGTCCTGCTGCAGGAGGTAGTTCACTGTTATGACTCCTTGTACAGGTCCTTGTTGTGGGGAGCATAAAAAAATTACACTAATTCAAAGTGTAACTGAAAGAATTTAAAAAGGAAAAAAAAAAACGAAACAAGAAACGGTTCATGACTATACAAACCGCTTTCAGGTTTAGAAAATATATGTTACAGTCAGTGCCAGCTAGAAGAATGTCCTGGAGTACCTCTGCTGGTCCATGTTCCCATACTCTCCTGTGAATGTGGCTGCAGTCAGAGACAGGGTGCACTAGAACTGATGGACCCTTGCTTTGACCTGCTGCCGCTGTTTTTCCCTGGACTTTGAGCCGTTTCCTCTACTTGTGATAGCTGTGTTTACCCACTGTTACCAGGGACATCACCGTTCTTCAACATGTAGCATATTAGGAAGGGAAGGATGGCAAAGGCAGCAAAGCAGTGCAGTATCTTTTGGTGTTTTTTTCATTGGTGCCTCATTGTAGAGCATTTCTCTGTTGTTTGTGTTCAGAGATGAGTTTTGTCTTCACTCTTCTGTGAGACCCTCTCTGCAGGAATTCCGTGTGCTGTGAGCCAACACTGTGCTCAGTGTTACCTGAAGCACAGAGGATTAGGCTGCAGCACCTAATTAAACAGAGTGGGATTGCTGAAACGTGCACCACCCATTTTGCTCCAGCCTCCTACGATCACAAAACAATGTCTGGAATTCTTTGAAATTACCACTCCTAGATGCAGCTTTTCCTTGATGAGAGCATTTCATCAGAGTAATCCTGCCCCAGCTGGATTAGCTGCAGAGCAGGATAACATCTAACGTATTTTTACAGCTCGACTGAATGGGGGGGCTTTTTTATCATTCTCCCCGCCTTTGACAAACGATGCTCTTAAAGGAAATGCCTCCTCTTGCTCTTTACAGTGGCGCAGCGCTTATCTTCAGGTAACGTAAGGGCAAAAGTTCCCAACTTTAGCGGCCCAGTTCGTAGTTGCTGAGAGCTGCCCGGATCTCTGGCCCTCCAGGATTCGGTCCGCTTTTCTCCGCGGACAGCAGCCGCCCCAGCCCGAGGGCAGGGAGGGCGGTGGGCTGTGCTGGGGCTGTGCTGGGGCTGTGCTGGGGCTGTGCTGGGGCTGTGCTGGGGCTGTGCTGGGGCTGGGCTCCCCCAGCCCCGGGGGGAGCGGGGGAGGCGCCGGCCCGGCCGGGGAGGGAGGGCGGGCGGAGGCAGCGCCTTCCCCGCAGCCCCGCGCTCCCTGCTCAGCCCCGGCGTCAGGTTACAGAAAAACTACACCCTCGCAGCACCCCTATTTACATACAAATAACTGGAGTGCCTGCATTTATGTCACCGTTCAAGAGGCTTGCCAAGGGAGGCTGTAATCCAATCAGCAGAAGCTTTAAAGGGATGTCTGCCGAGTGACTAAAAAGGGATTTTTAATTTTTTTTTTTTTTGCTTACTATTTTTCGTTTTGTTTCATATTTGCAAAGAACTTTAATCTGAGTTGAGAGGACAGAGATGCACGTGTCCTAAAATATATACGAAGAGATCAAGATGTTAAGAAGATCTCAGTTGTTGTGTGGAAAGCGAATATGACCCACAGGGATTAGTTTGCTTGTGCTGGTTTGGAGATTAAGTCTAAATCACTGCTTAAGGACTAATAGGACTAATAGGAATTCTTGGAAACACCAGGGGAAAAAAAAAATCTTATAGACCAGGCTGGTGAAAATGGCTTTCCAAAACAGTAAGACTTTTTAAAGTTTCACTTGATGTATGATGTTTCTGTTTCGGGTTTTTAAATGCTTTCTGGTGTATTGTGAACATTCTCGCTTTTTAACTGCTGCTTAAAATACTGGTTGTTGCTGGACTGGAGGAGAAAGTTGGTCTGTTTGTTTGCCGTTTGCAAAGCAGTAGCTGAAGGGGTATTTTTAGACTTGATTGTTAGTTTAAAACCAGAGCTCGCCTGTGGTTTCCTGAGTTTAGTGAATGGAAACTAGTCTAAAGTCCTTGAATGAAAGCGGGAAACGTGTGTCTGGGATTGGGAGTCACTTACCTTCGGGAACGCGCTGTTAAACTTCTCTGTTGTGCAGTTTAAGCTTAACACACCTAAAATGCGTTCACAATAAAGGAAGAGAGTGAATATCGGCAAGCCATGAGTTTACAGAGAGCGCTCTCTGCTCTGTGCTGTTGAGGGAACGGAGCGGGGGTGGGGGGGAAATCCAACAACCGCAAAAAGCATATTTCGGACTTGCTCTGTCAATGCAGGAATGTAGGTTCGCATGATGTAATGGCATGCAAATGTTCCCCGCTGGGCAGCTGCTCCGTTAACCCTTTGTGGCGCCTGCCCCCCCTCTCTCCCAACATCGAACTTTCCTTCCTCTTGGGTGTTTTTTTTTGGCTAAAGCAGCTAAGGCTCTCCTTCGGCGCGGATGGCCTTGTCGCACGTGTCCCGGCGGTGCCCGGGCTCCCGCCCGTCCGGGGCCCGGCGGGCCCGGCTTTGTTCTGCCTTGGCCCCGGCGGGCAGAGCGGCCTTCGGGGAGCGCTCACCTTCGGAAACAAAACCGGCACTGGGGACCGGGTCATTAACAAAAACACTTAAAAAATTATCCCGTCTTACACTCAGACTTCCAAAAGGTATTGAGAACTGCCCGAGGTGGAAGGCGGGCCTCTTCCTTCCCTCAGCCCCCATTCAAGCTTCCAGCACTTTTCAGGACTGGTGGGCAAACAGGCTGTCTCTCACAGCCAGGGGTTGGTTTGGTTTTGTTGATTGATTTGTTGTTTTGTTGGGGTTTTTCTCCCTCACATGGAATGATCCAGCTTTGTCAGCTCGGGCTTTTTTCCATAAGGAAAGCAAAAGCGAGTGCAATGATGCAAAGTACAGAAGAACTCTTTGGCTTGCTGGAACGATTGGGCAAAAGTCATCCCTCGTATAACTTTATGGTGTTTACGTCAAGGTGGAATTTTGCTGCTTTCGTTTGTCCCCCAATAAAATTATTTTCTTAGGCACATTCGGAGGGTGGATAATTAACATAAAACGTGGAAAGAGCCTTAGGGAAAGTGGGGTCTGACTGGATTGATTCCTTATTGGTGAGCAGAGAAGGGCGTTATGACTTACTAAGCACACAAACATCTGCCATACGTGTAACTCTGATTCCAGCCTGGTTTTTGTACTGGCAGGTGAGGATGCAATGACAGGCGATACAGACAAATACCTTGGACCTCAGGATCTGAAAGAGCTGGGAGATGATTCTCTGCCTGCTGAAGGATACATGGGCTTCAGCCTGGGAGCCCGCTCCGCCAGGTACTGTATTTGCTGTTTCTTATGTTCATGTGTCACCACAGGTACAAGTTTTTACAAACCAGCCGTGCTCTTCCACATAGCACTGGAGTCTGTTTTGAAGTGGAGGGGGTGTACTTCCTTTGAAGCATATGTTCATTGCAATTTTATTTCATATTCTTTATTCATGTTGGCTTCGCGCGGCAATGATACAGAAAACTTAACTATTCACTTTTTCTGGTCTCTGTTCATGCCCTGAACATCTCTTTGTTAGCGGTGTGCAGCTGGTCTAGAAACTGATCTAGAGCAGCCAGCAAAGCCAGGTTCCTTTTGACTGCCACTGGTCAGACTGATACTCACAGGAGAGAGCTCCTTAATTGGTGTGTTTTGCTGAAGAATGTAAGTGCCAGAAAAACTGAATGACAAATCATTTTTCTATTTGGTGGTTTTGTTTCTTTAGAGGTGCTAGTGAGTAATCCAACTGAAAAAGACAATATTTAAAAAACTGTTCCTTTCCCTAAAAAAAAACAAAAAAACAAACAAAAAAAAAACACACAAAAAACAAACAAACAAAAAAAAGCAACAAAATAAACAAAAAAAAAAAAAAAAAAAAAAAAAAAAAAAAAAAAAAAAAAAAAAAAAAAAAAAAAAAAAAAAAAAAAAAAAAAAAAAAAAAAAAAAGGGGGGGGGGCAAGTTTCCCCTAAATTTGTTGCAGGATTTATTTTGACAGGGAATGGATTATGTATTATGAAAAACAGGCCAAAGTTTCTGTGAACCTGATAAAATGTTGTAAAATTAATATGTTGTCTGACTAATGTTAATTTCAATGCAGGTATTTCCAGATCAACATTTTAGGTTTTGTTTTTGAATGTTGCTAAAGCCTTTAGTGTGTGTTGCTCAAAACAGTTAAAGCTGTGTGAGCAGAGATTACTTCCATAGTTGTGGATTTGCAGTGTAGTTACTGACAGTTGAATTGTGCTAAAGCTAATAATTAAACCTCATAAGCTGGAGCCCTGAGGGCTTTTTCCTATGCTGTAGTTTAAAGATCTGTTTTAAAAAGTGAGTTCATTGTCTAACAGCAAATGGCAACTCCCATAAGGTAAAGCTTAGATGTCTACCCTTCAGTCCTGTTTGTTATGGCCGCATTAGAAATGCCAGCATGCAATGGAAAGTTGCTCTTTAGTAGTCCCCAGCCATGTTGTGCTTGATTTACAATTTTTAGGGAAGTTAATAAGTATTTATGAGATAATACATTCATGAGAAATGCCAAAATGCTTTAAATAATCTATTAGCCAGAAAATCAGCAAATTAGATCTGAAGGGAGAATCTCTTGTCATAGTAAAGTGGATTAACAAAGTTGGCATGCTGCTTTCAAATCTGGTGTGAGCAGGGTTATCACACAGCTCTGTCACTGTGAGCAGGGCTGGAGCAGGACAGTGGTGATGCAGAGGGAATGTGCTCTGTGTGCAGAGCCCAGCACTGATTTACCTGACACTTCTCACTCCTTACAGCTCTCTTCTTGCACAGAGTGCTCCCTATGCAGGTGGGAGAGCAGATTCCATAGGCATGATCTGTTAGGGAGATCTGAGGTTCTGTTATCTTTTCTTTGAGAGAAATCAAATATTCCCATGCTTCTGGTTTTAGCAGTGTCATTACTATTTGTTGCTGCGTAACTCATTTTTTGTGTTGCTCATGTTATGCTCAGAGGAGACAAATACAGTGTTTTTTTCTGTGAAATATTTCATTTAGCAAAAAAAAAAAGTATTCTGTGGATGCATCTTACTGCTGATTCTGAGTGTAACATTAAGAAATGAACACATTAAATATATAAGCCATCCAGCCATAACATCTTGCTTTTCCTGTCTGATTCTTTGCTTTCTATTTCTCCTGTTTCTTTTCCAATGTAAATTGCTTTAGTCCAAAAGTCAGGTAAGAAGGCATGGCATCGTGTTTCATCTCTCTCATCTTTCTGCTGCTGCCATTGCTGATCTTCATTTTCTTCAGCATTGGAAAGAGACATGCTTTTATTTTGGGGAGCAGGGGGTGGGTTCAGCCTTAGAGAATATCCCTCTGTTATAACAAATATAACTTAAATTCTTTATGCCCTTTATCATGTAAAAGTCTGCTTAACATATGCCTACAGTGTGTAGTTATGATCCCAGTTCTGCTTCCAGCACGTGAAGGAACATGTGCTAAGGGATTAGAGAAATTCAATTAGCAACTACTAAATGCATGAAATGCATAGAGTTTTGAGTGTGAAAAGTGTTGCTAGTTCAAAAATGTAATATGTTGGTGGATGTTGCTTTGTATTAATTCACGTTTTTTACTACTTTATTTCTTGTCACGTAGCAAGCATGTCTAGGCCTGCAGCATGTTTTTAGCACATACCATAATGTACCTTCCAGGGTTAAATGTAAAACACTCCTGTGTTGGTTTAATTGCAACACGTTAAGAGTGATCATAGTTATTTCTTAATAATTTAACATGCACAAAATAATTCCCAAAACATTGGAATCTGTACTTAGTTGTCATTAAGCAAATTTATTATCCTTTCATTTCAAACTTATTACCCTTTCCTTTCTAACTATAGGTATAACTATGGTGTTTGGAACAATGTCAGAAGTGGTTCAGCCACAAAGAGAAATGACACCACATAAAACTTGCTCTTAGTTAAACCTGCTTCAGCAACCTGAGCTGTGTGGGCAGGCTTTGTGACCTACCCACAGCTCCCCTGGGACCTGCCCTCATGGGTTGCCTTCAGGATTAGGGCTTGGAGATATTTATCAAGGTTCATCTGAATACTTGAATACACTTTTCTAGATTTATTCTAAAACCACAACATTACTGCCAAAGCAGTAAGCATCTGTTGAGATTTTGTTTATGCATATTGTAGAGAAGGGAATATTTATTTAAAGTCAAATACTTTTCATTCCATTTTCCTCCTTCTATTTATTTCACAGATTATGTATATTTTGCCATTTTATGCTATCCCTGGAAGTTGCATGTATTAATTTTTTTATTTTTATTTTCTGTTCATCTCATTGTCACCTGCACTTTCTATGATAAATGGTAAATACAACAGCCTCCGCTCCTTCAGTTCGGATAGGTCCTACACGCTGAACAGGAGCTCCTATGCCCGAGACAGCATGATGATTGAAGAGCTGCTGGTCCCAGCAAAGGATCAGGTATGTGCTGTGTCTCTGCCACTGAGTAGTTGTGCTTCATATTTGCAGGGCATTGCAGCGTGGAGGCCTCAGCTGTGCTTCCAGAGGCTGTGGCTGCTGTCTTAGCTAGTGAAAAGGGGCAAGAAAGGAGCTGTGAACAAGAGATGGTGGGGTTACCATTTTCTGGGTTTGATCCTGGAAGAGACAGGTGGTGGGGTCCCACACCAAAAGAATCCTTAAGGGGCTAGTTACATCTCTGAATGTGGGGTTGGTTATCAGCTGAGGTCACTGGGTGCTCCTGCGAGCCTCCTGTTAGGTGTGTCTTTGGAGTGTCTTGATAAGCTGGGAGTTTTACACTGAGCAACCTTTGTACTGCATAGACTGGGAATTACTTTGCCTGTTCTGTCCACATGGAGGGGACTCCAACATCTGTCCTTGTTTTTTCACTCTTGGGAAGAATTTGACCTTGTAAAGATTAAGCTATTATAGACTCTTCAGTTTATATATCTTCCAAACACTTGTGCAATGACTAATTCAACAAAAGCAGCATCTTTTGACCTGATTATAGCGTGGGAAAGTCTTTCCAAAAGCTGGGCATTATTGAGTACTCTATGCTTTGTTTGTGTTTCCTCAGCATTTTCCTTGGTAGACTTGCTTCACATTTCCAAATCTAACTGAATTATTCAAGGGTTTCTTGATCCACAGAATTCAAAGATATGCTAGGAAGCTGGTTAAAAATTCACATAAAAATCCTTACTTGGAAAGGACTGCAGAGTGGAACTGTTGTTTATGTCCTGGAAGAACATAAGGTGGATTGTAATGAAACAGAGATTTTCTGCTGCTGTTTTCACAGAGCATTCCTATGCTGGGGGGTTATTGATCTCAGAGGATAATTTCATGGGGAAAAGGGTCCACAGAGCAGGACTTGTACATTTTAAACGTTGATTGTATTAGTCTGTAAATTCTAGTGTGGTATAAGCTATCCAGTTTTACTACAGCTTTTACACACAGTTCTGGTAGCATTATGAGAATTGCAGAAATTGGATTCTGTTTTGCAACAGAATGTTTATTATTAGATTGTTACTTTTAAGTGAAATGCTGTAAACCTCCAATAACTTTATTTGCAACAGCCATCTAAGGAGAGTTTTCAAAGCTTGTATAGCAGTGATTTTGTGGTTTTGTTTGATTTGAAGTCATAAAACAAAATCTGCCACGCCTGGCACTGGGGACAAGAAATTCTATGTCAGAGCTGAGCACCTAAAGCTGCTTTGATGCCTTCTAAGACTTCATTAAACATTCTTGATATGATGGAAATTTCAGAGGAGAGGATGACTTTTCAGCCTGAGAATATATTGCATTGTTTTAGGATTCTGGCTATGTTCATGATTCCCATTAAAGTAGATGGCATGGATTTAGCAGCTACGGTGCATCTTATAATCTTATCACATAACAAGACTTAAGACCAGCTGTATGTTTAACAACTCTCAAAGAATGTGATAGTGGGGAAAAAATGTCAGTGCTGTCTTGAGAGGTTAGTAAAATCATGATCCTGTGCAAAACAGATATGATAGCAACAAACTGTCTTCATGAGAAAGGGAGACCAGCTAAAACTTTCTGCCATGGCTTCTCCAAACCTTCATGTCATGACAAAAATATATCCATCCTCTGGAATTTTTCTGGTTTTCTGCCCAGCCCAGCCCTAGCTTTTGGCTGAAGCAGGAGAAGTGCATTTGGGAGATGGAGAATATCCCTGCCCCTCTTTCTCAACCCTCTGTACATTAATGGGCTTGTAGATAATCTCTACTATGGCAGTAGAAAGCAGCAGGGGGAAAGCACCAATTTGTGTTCCACCAATGAGATTCACAGGAATAAAGATTTTTGTGGTTTGATATTCTAAAAGTCTTTCTGGGAACTGAGAGGAGTTAAGGCTGTTTTGGGAATCACACTGCTTTGAAACAGAGTGATCCATTGCCTGTCTGTATATGCCATTTTCTCTTCTTTTGTACAGCTCAGACCTGTCTGAAGTTCATGGCAGCAGCAAAGTCAATTATTGGGAATTAATTTTATCACAAACATCAGTATGTAAAAGAGTAAGGAGCATTTGCCAACCTCTTGGTCTGGTTAAGATAGAAGATCCCATAGCCACCTCTCCCCAGGATCCCTGGTAGACTTAGGAGTCTGGAAAGAGTCAAATGAGGAAGATTTGAAACCATTCCTTACCGAACCTCACTGCCAGCATAACACATGGAGTGTTAGAGAAGAGTTTCTAATAATTCTTTAGAAGTCACCATATTCTCCATTGTTTGCATTTGGTGGTTTATTGCTGACCCTGTTCACAGGGAAGTCTGAATCCAGGCCACGCTGTACCTCATAACCTGGCTGGAGCAAAGTTACAATTTCTGTGTCCTGGCACATTATCTTGGATGCAGCAACTCAGACTAAATCCAAATGATTCTCCATGGAATAATTTACATCAACCTCTGAATTGAATCAGCCAAAGGCAGGATGACTCGGGCTGTCCATTAAATAGCAGCTTGCTGAATCACTTCAGTCTGGATAAATTCATCTGGGAGGAGGCATAAATTCTTCTGTTTGCTGAACTCTGATATTACACAGACTGGATATTTAGTTATGCAACCAGCAGGATCTTTGCCAGCAGAACCCTCAGTATTTTTATACACACATTTGCATTTGAGGCTGCCACACCCTTTAGCAATGCATATTTAATCTCCCTCGGTCCAGGGAGGGAACACTGGGACCTGACCAAACACAGAACGGATCCTGTGATTTGATGTCAATGGCAATGTACTGTCTTCTGGACTGCTTATATTGCAACTTCCACAGGATATTTTTTTTTTCCCTGCATAGGAAATCCAGCACCTCAACAGCCTGAAAAAATTAGATTCACAGATGCATGCTGTGTCCAGCTATCAGCATTTGCTACTCTGTTTCTCCACCAAAATTATTAGCTGCAGAATCTGGGCTTTTGCTTGCTTTAAATATATCCAAAAGTTTTTGATTGCACTTGGTCAGAAAGGAATGCTTTTAAAAAACCCAGTCACCTGGTGTACAGACCATGTCTCAGGACTGAGGAACCCCACCTACACGTGTAGGCAAACCTAGGGCACATCCAGGGGTGCAGGAGCACCTCTGTCTACCACAGATCATTTTGGAGTGATGGCATTTCCTTGGAATTTTTATGGCTCTGTTTAGTTTTCTATATCCCACTGCTAAGGGAACACAAGCATTTTTCATCTGTTGTAGGAAACCTGACCCCACGTTTATTTGTTGATGTGTGTCCTGGTGCATGCCTGGGCCTTGGTGCAGTGACACTGTGCAGCTTGGCAGGCCTTTCAAGGACAAACACCAAATTGTGTTGCTCCTTTTGGCCCATTTCTTATGTTTGTTTGCTTTGTCCTATTTTTGATGATAATGATGAGAAAAATAATAAATTTATTTTTGTTTATCTAAATTTTTACAATGCCTGAGACAACCTGTCTGAATCCCTAGTATCTTATTGGAAAGACTAAGAAAACTGTCTTCATTAAACTAAATTACAGCACATATTTCAAAAGTCCACTTTGGTTGCTTAATTGTCATTGTTTTGACAGCATTCATTTTATCTTTTATGTCTGATGGTGTATTTTGCTGTTTAGCATATACAAGTTTGCCTTCTATTGTTGTTGACTGTGCTTGAACCATCAGGCCTCAAGTACATCTGTTACAGCACAAAATTTAAGAAAATATCCTTAATAGAAGTGTTGAGCTAGGGAAAGGAGGAGGCATCAAGCCAGGAGTGACAGAGCAGAGTTGCACTATGCAGGGATTTCTGTCAATGGGCAGTAAATTACAGTGTCTATAGTTTTTGGAAGGAAACCTGGGATCCTCACTTCTAATGAAAGAAGTACCTAAAGTGTGCAGTTTTCTGGAAACCACAGAGAGGTGGGAGCGTTGCATGTCCTGGCCAGCAACACAACAACTATCTGGCTGCTTATCTTGTGGAAGCTTCTCAAGAGAAGTATTTTTGTGTGTTTATGACCGAATTTTCCAGATTTACTTCTAATGCTGGTATTTCTATTCAAAATAAATAATTTGCACTACCAGTATGTGTCAACATATAAAAAAACCTAGGTGGAAATAATAAGATTTTAGAAGCGTGTACTTGCCTCTGGTTTGACTTGAACCCACTGAATTTGATTTGAAAACAGCACATGAGGTTTCAGTCCAAACAGGCTGCTCTTTCTAGCTGCATTTGCCTCTAAGCAGCAAACAACCTACTTACAGGAAACACTGACATTTTTAACATCATCTTGGGTGAAGATTGTGTGTATTGCTTCTTGACTTACTTGTATTGATGTAGCTTATGATGTTGCTTCCTGAACTGGGGAGACGTGTTCATATCACCCTGGAAATAGGGGCAAACAGTATTTGAAGTTCAGTTGGTTTAATTCCTAAGACAACAGAAACAAAGGAAAGTATTTTGCTGGAATAGCTTTGCTGTCCAATAAGAGGATTTATAGTGTCAGGGATGTTGTGGGGACAGGATGCATGAATGTCCATGTGCGTGGGCAGCAGGAGAAACAAATCACACCCCAGTATCTGTCCGAGGGGAGAGTTAATTATAGCCTCACAGGGTTAAAGCTATTTCTGTCCAGATGAGTAGGGGCAGTGGCACTCCACAAAACAGTGCCTGTGTTGGTTGTATATAAAGAGAAACCAACCCCCTCCTGTGTTCACAGCCTCGGTGAAACTCCCAGGGAAGTTTTTCACAGGTTCTGCTTGAATAAGGATCTATCCAATGGCATCCTCTGAGGGGTAGTGTTACACTGCCTGTCTGTATGGTGTATGACTGCAGTACAAATGGTAATGTTTTTTTTTTCAATCTTTTTAACCTGGCACATAAAAGTAAGTAAGACTGGGGAGAGACATTCTTGGAACTGAAGGAAGTGTAAAAAGTGGGTAAAAAAAGTGTTTGAAGAGACAAGAGTTTGTGTGTGTATTTCATGTTTCTGTTACAGGATTTCCAGTAATTTAACCCTGGAGGTATCACCACTGTTAAATGGAAAGGACCAGATCTAAATTGAATATAATTATTTTAACAAGTTTGTATTTAAGACAAGTGTTTCTAATGTTAATTTTAAATTTCAATTTGTCTGTTTTATTTTGAAGCACCTGACGTTTCAAAGGGAGTTTGATTCTGATTCTCTCAGGCACTATAGCTGGGCTGCAGACACCTTGGACAATGTTAACCTTGTTTCGAGTCCCATCCATTCTGGGTAGGTCACTTAACAATTTTCCTTTATCTTTAGATGTGGAACTGTATTGTAAGCTGCAGAATACAGCCTGCTGTAATGGCTGATAACATGTCTATTCCTGCTCCACTTGAAGCCAGTGGCAAAATTCACACTGACTTCAAGGAGGGTGCTTAGTAACAGGAGTCAGTCTAAATTCTTGCATATCAAACCAGAAACTTGCTTCTGCACTTAACTTTCTGAATGCCTAAACACAGTAATCCTGAAGACTTCTCTTTAAGAGTCCTGTTTTGCTTTTTCTGTTGCTTATGCTTTGCTTTAAGTGTCATAAATGATTTTGTTTACATTGTGTTAAATTATTTGGAATATGAAATCAGAGATAGAATGTTACGCTTTCTGTTCTTTCATAGAGGAAAAAATGGGGGCTTTAATTTGGTGTCTTATTTTATTTATATTTCTAGCTCCTGCCTAGTCTCCAATATCTGTAGTTTGATTTTAGTGGTGCTATTTGTTTACTTATGAGTCATCACTGTAATTTAGGTGCTTCTTGACAGTGCCACACAGACTTGATTTAAATGCAGTAGTAGAGATGTCTGAATGCATATTGTAAAAATTTGCAAATGAACGTGTAAGTAATCTTTGCATGTTATTAGATTGTCTAGTGTAAATATTTGTTGTTTAGTTTTTGAGATCAGGGCATAAAATCTCATATCCTTTTTAATTGACTTCCCCATTCTGTGACTAAATACATTCTTATAATAAAAATGAGTGTGGCACATACCAAAATATTTCATTTCCAATACAGCAAATCTAAAGCCATGGACCCTTAATGCAGATCTGCACCTGCATCTGCTGAACAGATCTATACAACAGTGGATTTTTAGGTCCCAAGCTGATAAAACACTGCACATGGTCAGTGCTAGCATTAAAATGTGAAGAATTGCAGTATGAAAAGCTGAAGACTGTTGGTTATCATGGAATGGTGCATTGGCAAAGGACCTCAGAGAGCTGGTAGCCCAACCCTTTCCTTTACTATTGGATAAAATGTAGCCAAGCCATTCCTGAAATACATTTAATGTCCTAATAATCACTAAAAATAAGATATTTTATAGGCCCTCAGCCTCAGGAGTCCATTATCTTTTGTTATACTGTTTCTTCCTCTAATAGTCAGCTTAATATTTCATTGCTGCACGCTAAGACTATTTCTTACCCATGGTGGATATCCATTGTCATATCCATAGTGGACATGGAGAACAATATCTTCCTGGTCTGTTAACAATTGTTTTCTATGTCAGAAGACATGTAATCCTGTCTTTTAGACTAAAACGTCCCAGACCCTCCTAGGTGGTTCTTCCTCATTCCAGCACATTCCTGCTACTCTGCCCCAGCTCTCCCCTCTTTGATGATGAAGCCAGGATTGCCATCTCTTTGGTCTGGCACATAGCACACTTAAGCAGTCCCACAATGACAGTTATCCTTTTGGTAATTTCAGTTTCTATTGGTGAATGTTTGTGATCTGCTTGAATTTCTCGGCTCTCTTTTGAAATCCTGAAGTTTAATTAATTTTTGCTGGTGTTTTTGTGTTTAAGTGTTTGGTTTCTCCCCTCTGTTTTCATTTGTCTCTATGGTATTTCAGTTTGTTGGTTCCAGCTCCTTTTTCCATTTTTTAGCAAGACAGCTTTTAATTCTGATCCTATTTTCCAAAGACTTTTCAGGCCTTTTTTCTGTATTGAAATTGGGAAGACATTTAGCCTAGTACCTGTACCAGGATAGTGAAATATGGCCTTGAAGTTCCCTTCCAGTGTAACAGGAAATCACTGACGGTATCTCTTTTGAGGTAACTTCTTAAATGATCCTGCACTTACCTTATCTTTACTGTACCTCCATTGCTTGCTGAGATACCAAGGCAGTACTTCCACACATCAAAGAAGGAATTCAAATTCATTTGGCATGAATTGCTCATTGCCACTTTATATTTTTGGTTTGTTTTTATTTTGAGACTGGTGGTGGGCAAGGTGTAATATCTTGATTAAATACCTTAATCCTTTAGGCCCTTATAGAATGATTATTAAATAATTTATTCCTGAATATTTCCTGGTAATTTGGGTTAGACTGATTGGTCTGAAATTTTCTGGTCTCTTTTCATCGTGATAGAAGATAGGTCTGATATTTCCATCCTACCAGTACTCTGGGACAATACTTGTCTGCCCTTAGGTCTTCAGCATGTTCACCAATGGTTCCAGCCCTCCAAAATATGTATTCTGTGGACATGGGAGCTTTCACATCAGATCTGGTCCCTTGGTACATGGTCCCTCTCTAATGCAGAGGTAGTTTAAGCTGCCACCCAGAGGGGAGCAAACTGTGGGGCTGCGTGGCAGGGAGAGGACAGATATCCTCTGAACAGGTATAGCTCTCCAAATGGGCACAAACCAACATATTCTCTGAACATGCAGGGCTTTTCTGACCCATTACATTTCTTACTTGACACAGAAAGTCCATCAGAAGTGATGATCCTCTGAGGATTCAGTTCATTTGTCAGGGGAAAAAAACCCAACAAATCTCACTTGTTGTTTATTTACTTCTCAGTTGTGGCCCCATATTATAATATGACCCCGTTTGATTTTCCTGGTTATCTTCACCTAGAGGCAATCAACAGATGTTCCCTTCTCATCTTCCAGTACCTCAGCACTTCTGATATGTAGAGGATTGTGACTTTTCACATCTCTTCTGCCAGTCTTTTCCTAAACAGCAAATCATTTTCTGCTTGTTTGGGGTGTTTCATCCCTGTCTTTGTCCCCAGTTCTGTCTGTGGCCGGGTGCAGGGGCTGTCAGCCCTCGTGATGTGGTGGCCCTGTGGCCAGGCTCTGATCCCACTGCTCTTTGCCATCTCCATCCTCACAGGGCTCCCCGATGTGCCATGCCAGGAGCGCCACTGCTGCCTCGGGTCACTCTTTTCCCCATTTGCCCACTGTTAGAAGAAAGCATCAATGTTTGTTCTTATTCCTTAACCCAGGCAGAAGGAGAATTCTGGGAGCAGGATGTGGAGATCCAGCAATGTATCAGTGAAAGGAGAAGAAAGTAGAAATTGTTGGCAGTGATTTCAGCTCTTCTGGTTTTTCCTTTTTTCAAGCCAAGAGAATGTTTTGTTTTTCTCCTTGAGTTCAGATAAGTTGTTTTGCCAGCATATATTTTGAACAGGGTCCATTGTAAGCAGTACATTGAAATGCATCATAAATCTTGAGGCCTCTGGAAGGATAGAGACCCTCACCAAAATGACCTTAAGCTGTCAGATGTGAGCTTACTCTTGCAGCTTTCCCAGAGTAAAATGTCAGTGTTCTCTCTTCGTGTTGCCTTTAACTCCTTCATTTTCTTAGCTGAAGTGTGTCACACTGCCTTCCAATATTGAAAACTCAGAAATACCGGATCCAGTCTTGCAAAGTGGATTAAATCAGATTCATTATAGTTTACTGTATTTTAAATTATATCATTTATATGTAGTTTAAATTATATTAACTATATATAGTTTACTTCAACCTGCTGTACACACAGAACTCACAGAACACACAGAATTTTTGACAACAGTGCAATGGATGGCATGGACTGATACTCCTTTCATGCATCCTGACACACATATGTCTATAAATTATGCTTTGGAAAATAAACTGCTTTAGAAAAGTGCAAGAACTGCTTTTCCATGGCACACAGGAGCATGTTTTTGGAATTCAATAAAGAAGTTGTGTTGCAATAAATTCTCTGCTGACTAAGTAAACAGCAAATTTTCCCTTTGTGCTTCTGCAGTTTCCAGAGAACTTACAGAGTTGTGCTGACTAATTAAATGAACCCTCCCTTTCATATTTTTTCCCATGTGTAGCATATTTTATATGACATATGTCACAATATATGAAGCAAAACCCAAATAATTTCTAAAGCTGGCATTCAAACATGTTGCTTTTATTATTTTTCTGATTGTTACTTTTTCTTTGCGCTTATTATTGATATTTTCTGTTGCTTGCCTCTAATTATCTTACATTAATTTTCCCATTTGCTTTCTAAATTATTTTGCAGCTATTCCTCTCCACTCCCCCAGTATGATTCAAGGTGATAACTCTGCTTTCTGTGAATCCTCATTTTATTTTGTTTTTTTAAACTTTTTTTTCCCACAGAGTGTGTGTAGATGTTTGTAGTGCATCCAACCACATCCTCATCCCTTCCATGTATTCAAGTAGAAATGCTCATTAGCCTTTAGAGTTGTGTTTTGAGGTCATATTGTAGTTTCCATTATTAGTGCAACATTAATTTAGGTAAACATCAGCTACTAATGTTTTTAGATAGAAAGTGCATGAAATACTCTTTGGAATTGTTGTTATTGTTTTAAACGGTAAGTTACTAATCAGAAATAAACAAGGAAATAATTCATTAATAAGCTGCTGACAATGACTGCCCTTCTCTGGGAGCAATATGCACAAAGGCTGGTCTGCTGCAGGTTTTGTCTGCACTGGAGGCTTCAGTGTGGTGCAGATACCAAAGCTGGAAGGGGCTGGTTCCTGCACTGGGGCTCAGGCTCATGTCAAGTGTTATTTACCCTTGCTGTGAGCAGTGTGCAGTAGCAGTGCTAAGCTCGTGGTTGCCAAGGCTGGACTGGCCTTAAAATCTACAGCCTAAACATCCTGGGTGACTCAGGGACTGATTTTTGTAGGTACTTAGTTTTAACTTCTACTGATTTTTTTTAAATTTTCAGTTATGAATTTAAGATAGTTCATTTAAGTGCCTAGAGATTTTTGTCAATACACTCTTACATACTATTAATCGTATGGGTACATTTAAATAGTTTGGGTACAGAAGACAGCTTCTTATTTGAGTGTAAGTTTTGGCATTTTTGCACTAGATGAGAGCCTCCTTTTCACTATTAATTCTGAGGTGGCTTAACAAGCCATATACATGATAGGCAGCTCTCCAAAGCATGGCTTTGTGCTGAGCCATCAGGCCAAGCCCAACCTTGCCAAGCTCCCCAGAAGGCTCCTCCATGGTGCACTGACCAGCTGTGCTTCCCTGGAGCTGCTGCAGCTTCAGCCCTGGGGATGCTCCAGCCAGGCATCCCACCACCCTACAAACTTCCAGTCTGAAATGGCCCCAACTCTTCTGCAGACAGAAAGCATGCACATTTTTAAAAGGACAGCTAAGTGTCCATAAATACTAAGATTATAATCACTTATAGAGTATATAATTTCAAGATTGAGCATACTGTTTTTGACACAGGTCTAATATTTATGGAAAGTGTTTGGTTAGCCAAGATCCTGTCTTGCTGAAACAATTCCTCTTGTGAGGAGCTGGGATACCCTAGTGGCAATGTTTGGATTTGTTGGAGTGTACCGTACATTTATCTAGGAGAGAAACATGGAATGTGGATACAGTTTCTCTGTATGAAAACTACTGTGAAATATCATGCCTCAGTATTGTAAAGTGTCTGGTGCATGAGAAATTATAAATTTGGGTTAGGGTCATCTCAGAGAGCAGTTTTACCTCCCCATCTTTACTGATGGATTTTAATTCGAAGAAAGGCAATATAGCAACATCTTGATCTGGAATTCAGCTGGACAACATTTCTGTTGTACTTCCTATATTTGTAGCTTGTGTCCCTACTCACTTCTGTCCTGCAGACCACTAAATACCAACTGTTGATTTCTCTCCTGCTTTTGTGCAGATTTTTCCCACCCATGTTGGCCAGACTTCTAAACACAGCTTATTTGCAGGCCTGGCTGGTGCCTGTCAGCTGCTGCTGTTGATATCCTGCTGGTCTCAGAGCAAATGGAACTGTGTTGCACAAATTCCCAGTTATACTTCAGAGCACTTGGGGGCTTTTTTTCAAGAACCATCACAATCCCCTGGATTATTGGCTGACACTCCTAGTACACTTTACTGTCAGGAACCAGGAAATTGAATGGATTCACCTGTTAGTCGTGTGAAGGTTTAGTTCTTAAAAGCTGGAAGTTTTGGCAACAGCCTTGAAAATAGTGAAGCCACATGACAGATGTGTCAGCTACGTCAGTGTCTATCATACAGAAGGAGCAAACAAAATCTGTCCTGGCTTCAAGGCTGAGCTGGTGACTTGTGTCCTTCTTGATACCAGCCTGTTATTGCATCTTCTACCTGAAGCTATTCTAACATTAATTGTTAATTTTAATTATTCCCTTGCAGATAGAAAGAATTTTATTAAAAAATATGCCATTCATCATTTACAAATACAATTTTTTACCCTCTTATTAAAAAATGGAAAATTATGCATTGGAATGACACTAGCAAGTTGAATTTTTCTTTAATGTCTTTTTTTTTTGCTAATGAATCTAATCTTCAAAGAGCAGTAATGGCATGATTTCCTTCAGGGAACCAACAGCCTAAAGGAAGTTACGTACTTGGTAGTCATCACTTATCTTCCCCATCAGTAGAAGCCCTTAGTAGCCTGGACTGATTGTCACCCATGGTGCTGGCACTTGCTCTGGCAGCTATCAGGAGTATTTGCAAATGAGATAGTGGGGAGGTTTTAAACACTGAAGTTCCTAAAATAATAAGCATTTTTGATTCTCCTTTTTCTACACTGTCTGGTTGCTTTGTGCATGTGAGGCTAATTACTCTCATTTGTGGACAGTAGAGCTAACAGCAACAAAGGGATGTTTTAAAATTCCAACAAACCACTACTAATACACTACTTGTGTACACTTTTAATCCAAATTACTCAGTAGAACATGGTCATTTCACCATGATGTTGCTAGAGCTTTAGCAAAAGCAGCTTTAGCCTGCTTTTGATAACCTGAAGTTAACATGCAAGTACAAGTTTTTAAAGCATCTTCATGTTCTTTTTAGTTTAGCTGGGATCGGGATTACTTTTCTAATGTTATGAAGTCTGTGTCTGCTGACCTTTTGTTTATCTTCTGCTTGTTTTGTGATGATTTTCATTGATGTGTTTTCTTTTTTTGTGCAGTTTCCTGGTCAGTTTTATGGTGGATGCACGCGGGGGTTCGATGAGGGGCAGTCGGCACCATGGCATGAGGATAATCATCCCGCCACGGAAGTGCACGGCGCCCACCCGCATCACCTGCCGCCTGGTAAAGAGGCACAAACTGGCCAGCCCACCACCCATGGTTGAAGGAGAAGGACTAGCAAGTCGACTTGTAGAAATGGGGCCAGCAGGGGCACAGTTTTTAGGGTGAGTTGTTCTGTGAGTTCAATTGTTTATGCTCATGTCGCACCTTTCATTCCCTTTTACCCTGTGGATCTCTAAGTAGTTAAACATTGACTCTACCTCATCTGAGCACATAACACAGGCTACTTAACTTAAAACATTTAAAAATGCCAACCTGCATTCCTTCTGGAAAGAACTCTTGCATTTTAAGGAGAATTTTGCCTCTTTGAAGATGGAGATGAAGGTCAGGACAGCCATGGGAAGGCCAGGTCCCACCCCCATCTACTCATGCAGCCCTGCCTTGGGAGTCAGGAGGAATCACATACTGAAAATCCAGAGCAGGTTTTGACCCTCTTGCTTGTAGAGTATTTAGAGAAACAGCACTATCACAAAGAATTGTCCTAGAGACACCCACAGGGACCTAGATACTGAGCTCTGTTCCCAACATGTGCACGGCTCCCTCTCGGTTTGCTGGGAGCTGCCTGTCTCCTACTTGTGGAACAAAACCACTTGGAGTTATGGTGGAGCACCTACTGTAGAGTGGTAGGGTGGTGGTACGAGTAGTGCCAGTGCTAGGAACTGACTATTTTTAAAGCTTAACATAAGGGAAACAATCCACTATGATGTGGACTTTTTTTTTCCTAATTATAAATTTTGTTCATTACCGTGAGTGGCACCCTGGTGTAAATTGCTGGTTCTGTTGGGAATGACAGCTTGTTCCTAATTTCCCCTTCTTGTTTCTCTTCCTGCTGCATGGATGTTATTCAGTAAACTGCACCTTCCTAAAAGTCCTCCCCCTCTAAATGAGGGTGAGAGCATGGTTAGCCGAATCCTGCAGCTTGGTCCACAAGGAACAAAATTTATTGGGTAGGATATGTACGGAAAAGATACAGAATGTCTACAGTTTTTCTTTTGTTTCCAATTTTTTGTTATTCCCATTTTTTTTTAAGTTTCCTAAAACTTTCAGTTGATTTATGTCACTGAAAGAAAATCATAGTGGCTTGATTTAATATAGCTCTGCTACTACCTTGTGCTTATAGGCATGTAAAATTCACTGCCAGCATTCTGCTTTCATAACTTCTGTGCTTTTGTAATTTTTTAAATTTGAAGTGTTTCTACTGCATTAAATACATTTTAATACACAGTGGCAGTCCTTTAAGTTCAACCCTGTGGTAGAGAAGGTATTTACAGGCCTCAAGTGTGACTGTTTTGGGAAGAGCATTTGTAAAATGTGATCACATAAAGTCCATTACTTATGAAAGATTATTCTGAAAAAAATGTTACCAAGTGAATGAATTGATTCAGCAAGATTGGAGAAATACTAATCTTTTCAACCTGCAAGGGGCATCTTGTTAAAATAAATTTACAAAGCCAAGTATGCTACCCAAAGGGACTGCAGTGTATAGTCTAAACATGTTTCTGTATGTTTTTGACTGTTGTTTACAAAATGTATTGTGAAATTTATTGCATTAGATTTTCAAAATATTGATGAGTGTTTGGTGTTCCAAACCTGTTCAATACCTTCTCACTGAGTATTCTCGTTAAATGTCATGCACAAAATTGTGTAGTTTCTAAATATTTACAGAGACAGTATCTGAAATATTAGCCTGCAAAGATTGTACTACAGTGTTAGTTTTCAGCCTGTGCTCTTTTTGAGCTAGAGAGTAAATGTCTTAAGCAATGTATTTGAATTTTTTATATTTTCTTGCTGTGCACAATGGGAGAAAGCAGCTACATTCCTGTTTTTTTGTTAAAGGACTTGAGACTTGAAAAATAGACTGGGTGTTCCTAAAAGCATCTAAAATACATACTAATTAAACTCTCTTTATCATTTTCATGGGGAAAAAAAGACTAACTCTTCTCCCTGGGAATTTAATGTGCAAACTGGGCTTCAAGCTAGCATTTTTTTCCCCATGATGGCTGTTGTGATTTCATGCTTAAGTGGTGGATTGGTTAATGCACACAACACCTGGCAGATGTACAGTATCACGGAAATGCTGCACATGTCCCATCATGTGATGCTGCTTTTAACCAAGTTGTTACAAAGCAGTTAAACCCTTTACAACCTCTGTAGGAAAATAATGATACTGTCTATTTAAATGTCTTAAAGCTGCATAATCCATAAATGTTCACTTACTGTGTGATTTCAGTCGGTTTGTCTTAGCATACCTTAAAATGCATATCCTGCCTGTGAAGTGTTTGGCAACAGTGTCTGTTTTGTTGAGGAATGGCACATGAAGTGAATGGTGGTTTCTGTCGGTTGTTCATACAAACTGTTCAGTAATGCACTTGCAGTCCTCTGTTGAAGGTACATTGTCTGGTGACACAGGTGTATTATTAGCCACCTTCTCATTCCCTTTTCTTCCCCTCAAAATGTTTGACAGTAACTAATATAAATGTGGTCATGATGTTGTTTAACCCAGAGAAATCCATTCTGAAAGGATCTAACGATTCCCCGGTGATGTTTGCCGTGCAGAGGTTGCAGCTGTGATGTTGGGCATGAGAACCAGAAAGTGGAGCTAAAGAAAAACAGTCTCTTATTTCACAGGAGCTGCATCAACAGAGAGCCAGGGAGAGCTTTGAAAGCTTTGGGACTTAGTTTGAAGTTCAAAATCTACATAAATGCATGGTTCCTGTTACAGTCAGTGGCTGTTGCATGCACTGGGATAGCCAGATGGCTTCTGAACTGACTTTGTCCCTTCAAACTCTATGAGCCAAATCTGAACTTTGACTATGCTAATGCCAGTTAAAAGTCAGCAGTGCTGTGTGTGCTGGAGGCAGGTTGGATCACCTACACCCTGCGATAAATGAGCGAGGAGAACTCTCTTCATTAAAAGTTATCACTGTTCTTTTCATGGAGGAGGATAATTCAAGAGATTTGCACTAAAAACAAGCTATATATTAATATTTTCAATTTATCCATTAAGATAGTTTAAATGATAAAGGATTGTGCAGCTTTGGCAATTTTAAAAACATTTTTACGGTAACAGTGTTAACTATTTAAAATGACTGTAGTTTTCTTAAGGACCCATAGGAAATTAAGGGCAGTGAGGAAATATAGGGTTAAAAATGACATGATTCCTTTTTCTCCAGCCCTGTCATAGTGGAAATCCCACATTTTGGATCAATGCGAGGCAAGGAAAGAGAACTGATCGTACTCCGAAGTGAGAATGGTGAAACGTGGAAAGAGCACCAGTATGACAGCAAACATGAAGACTTAACTGAAATACTGAATGGCATGGATGAAGGTAATGATTTTCTCAAAGCTTTAGCTAGGCCTGCCTTTGTGAAGTCTTGCTAACATGGGCTGACTAAAGCAAACTCAAATAAAACAGTGCAGGGGATGTCTGACTTCAGGGAATACAGTGTGTGTTCCATTTTAAACTGATGGAAAGAGCGTAAGGAGAAATTGTTCTGCAGTGGCCTGGAGACATCCTGAAATAAGTGGTGAATTTTGGTTTGAAGTCTTGCCAAGTTTAAGCAGAATTTTCACAGTTGCTTTCCAGCATGAATTTGAGAATAACACCCAGCTGGAGGTACAGGTGTCTCTGCTGCTCAGGCAGGGCCATGGTAAGGTCATTCCAAACCAACAATTAAGTGTAAATATCATCTATATGGGGCTTTCCTACAAACACAGAGCTCAGCCTTGTAGAGCATTCTTGTTTCAAATGGCATTGTTAGAGATTGCCTCCCACAAGTACACAACCAGCCTTCATGATGCCCTTTTGGGAACTCTGGCTCCCTTGTTTTGCTCAAATATTGCTGTTGATGTGAGAGTCCCTCAAGATGAAGGAATCCAGCTGTATAAATCCATCAGAAGAGGCTGTCACAGATGGTCCCTGAAGACAAATCGTGGGCAAAGCCAGGCTGTGGGGCTGCAGTGATTTCTTGGCACCACTTTCTTTTCCTAGCAGGCATTTTTCAATACTGATAAACCATTGCTTGAGCTCTTTGCATCTGAGTATGAATGAAAGAGTTTGTGGTGTGAACTTTGGTTTTCTGTAAGAGCTTATCCACAGGATTTTTCCTAGATAACCTACAGAAAGTCATAGTGTGATAGGGCACAGGAAAGTTCTTTCATTATCAGCAAAAGCATGTGAAGGAAATGATGAGGCTGTGGATGGCAGCTCTGAGAGGTATTTGTGGGGAGCTCTGCCTTTGATTTCAGCCTCTCCTTGTCTGATGAGGGCAGCCTCAGCAAAAGGCATGCCTTGGGAACATGGAGAGTTGTGCTGTCGTGAGGGTCTCCCTGGGCATCTGAAATACAGGATTTTTATAGATTTCCTGATCTTCTGGGAATGGGGAGAACAGGAAAGACTTCATTTTGAAGTATTTAAACTGAACCTGAGCTTGTACGAACATAAAGCAACAGCAAAGATCTGCTTGTTTCGTGATGATCTATTGTAGCTATTTATTTCTAAATAAATGTGATAGAACCAACCAAACAGGAGGGCATAAGCACTGCAAATGTTTTGTCGGTGAGTTTGGAAAAATAAAATAAACCTCATCACTGAAGGGTACCTAAAAGCAGTGGAACAGGCAAGAGATGGACATGGTCCAGGATAGTATGGCTTGGGAAATTATGATTGCTGCAGGACTGAATGCAGTAGTTGCAGCCTCTGAAAAAGAACAATCTCACCACTGCCCCTCCTTCTCTGCACACTGGCATGGGATCAGAAGTGATGATTTGGTATTTTGGGTGAAGTAGTGGTGCCTTGACAAGGTGAGGTAATCAGCACTGATCAGCAGCTTGCTTATTTGCTTCATATGCTTTTCAAACTGAGCTTAGTTTGATTTGGGGATGGGAAATCTGGGCACAGAAATATTGTTCTGAAGTGCTGCAGCTGCAACACTTATGAAAGAGTTCACGTACGGATAAATTGACAATTTACAGAGACAAGCTCAATAAATAAAAACACTTCGAGAGAGGTGGGCATGAAGCCCTCAGTACTTAGAGCCTAAAATAATAAGCTTCACAATGTGGTGCCACAGGACAACCTTCTGATCTTCTGAGGGTTTCAGGTGGCTCTTTCCTTCTGAGGAACTGCTGTGTGAGGTTAGTAGGTATGAGTGCAGCCAAGTAATCACACAATGTGTGATGGACATTATTCTGTTAGAGTGAAAATATTTGACACCTTAAAAGCCAAACCTCAGGAATGGCTTTTACAAATCCAGGCAATCATTTGTGAGACGAAAAGGAGAAAAAATACTGCAGAAACATCCTTCTCTAGCTAGGAAAGCAAAATAAAAAATAAAAACCCACCCTGCATTAAAATAGTGCAAGGGTTTTGACAAAATTCCATTCCAGTTAAATGACACCTTTTCACTGTAAAAGGTCTTCCAAGCAATGACCAAAACATCACAAATTTGTAGACTTGAGTGAGTTGGTTTTTTTTTCATCTGGACTTTTACTGACTTGTTACAAAATACCACAGTCAGACTTGGCTCTGGGGGAATATCTTGCATCTCAGAAGATATAACTTTGGAAGAATTTTTATTCCAAGTATGAATTCTGGAGGCAGAAGCAAGCTTTAATTTAAATATAAAGCAGCCACATAATCATTTAGAGAAATTTAGTCTGTCTTTGCAAGAAAACTCATCTGTGTAATCATCTCTGAGTGCCACGAGGTGCTGCAGGAGTGCCCATTTTCTGTTAAAGCAAAATGTTTCTGTTCTCTGTCAACCCTGCTGTGATCACAACTCTTCTCCTACCCGTGTAGTGAAGGAGGGCAGTCAGACCTTTATTCGCTGGTCCTTAATACACCGAGTTTTAGCGGTGTGGTTTGCTCCTCTGTTTTGTTGTTCCTGTTTTGCTCTCCCCCTTAGCTAGCAGGGATGAGAGCAAGGACATCCTGGCTCCTGGCCCTTCGTGGGGACTGCTGCAAACTGCTCTGTGCTGGAAGCAGCTCCATCTGCTGGGAAAGCTCGGCTTAGACCCGAAATAATCCCGAGCAGGAGGCACTGCTCCAGGACTAATGCAGGATTAAATAACAGCAGAACTTTGGGATTATTATCATGAGAGAACAATGAATCATGATGTAATGAGCCTGTTTTCCTATGGTGCAGTCAGGTTTCTGCTTAAATAGGTTTTATTTTAAGGATGGTGCTGTACTTAGGCAGATACAGGACTGTGGGAATACAGGGAGCTTGGCATTTTTAGGAGTAGGAGGAGTGTGGCTCCAAACACAAGGGCAGCAATTCACAGCTCTTGGCCATATTGCATTTATTTATACTTGAATCAAATAAAATATATGTATTTTTTAATTTTTTTTTTTTAGGAAGAAGCTCTCTGTCCTGTAATTGGTAAATACATTGCATTTTCAGATGGGCTCCTTTGATATATAACTTCTGTTTGCTTTTAACATTCCTGCACCCTTTAGAGGTACCTGTGGGCAAATTGTGGATACAAATGCACACATTGGGGTAGCTAATCTTTTAAAAGTCATTTGCAAACTAGTGAGTGAGCCAAGAAATGCAAATGTTTGTGGCTACAGTATGATTGCAGCTGCACAGTGTGGTTTCAGATGGGAAGCAGGAGTTTTTGCATAAGTGAATTGACAGATCAAACCAGAGTGTGACCTTGTTTATGCTTGAAGTTTAAAATACCACAATGAATCACTCTGCAGTGATTTTGCCACATTTCCAAAAAGTTTTTAAACATCACTGTTAAACTGTATGTTGTGAATGGCAAGATAAAAGACTACACAAAACTAGACATAAAGGACATTGCCTTATTTGAGGATGAAGCATCCTTGTGGCACTGGGATTGTCTAGTTATGTGTGTGAAACACTCAGGCTGGGAGGTAACCAGCATCTTCCTGCCCTCAGTTTCTCCTTGCCCCTTGCCATGTTCTCTCCCTGCCTCCATCCCCCTCCTGTATTTTCCTCCATGTGGAAGCTGCTTCCTGCATGCCATGCTTTTAGTGCAGCAATTCCTTATTGGGCACATCTCTGTATGGGGAGAACTGGGATCCTGTGCTCACCCCACCCTGTGGTCTGTGCATGGTGACAAGGTCAGCTCTGCTCTAGCCAGGACTGGGGGAGGGTTGCACAACTCAAAGAGCTGTTCAGTCTGGGAGGTACAGGTGAGATTTGCTTTTTCAATGCTAGCAAAAATCTTTTGAGGCCCTGGCAAGGGAAACCAGATAAACACAAAGACACCTTGAAGCTCCTGAAATAGCCAGGTGTTCTGTGACTTGTCTTACTCTATTTCGAGTCAGAAGATTCTTGCTCTATGTTACCTTATCTGAAGGTAAAAAAAGAAAGATATTAGATGTGGATGAACTTGATCCACAACTGCCTCTCACCAGAGAGAACTGATGTGATTGCTTTCCTTGACCTGAGAACAGCCTGTGTGAGGTCCCTCTCTGACCTTGGAGGACGTGGCTGGGTTTCTCTTCTCCTGTCCTGAAGCCTTAACATTCATGTGGCAGCATGCACCAAAGGGTGGGGAGCTGTGATGTTCTTTTCTTCCCTCCTTCCCCTCTCTCCATCTCCTCTCTCCTCCATCACCCCTGTGGAAGATCAGGCACCAAACCATCACAGGATGAGTGTACCATATGCATGGGTAGCAGGAGAAGACTTCTGTACACATTATATTCACAATAGCTTTCTCTTGACTCACTAAAGCTGAATGGCTGTAAGAGTTCTTGGGCTGTTAGCACAAGCTTGGGAGACATTGGCCTTGGGAGATTCTTCCCAATTCTGCCACTAACCTTTCTGCTTTGCCTCTCCATGCTTCGCTATCCCTGTCTGTATGATGGGGTATGGATGATGACAGCATACTTCTCTGTGCCTAAAACCCCCTTCCCTCCAAAATGCAGGCATCTAACCAAAAAATGCTTCAAGGTTTATCATTGAAACACTTTGCCCAGGAATGAAGTGTCAGCAGCTGAGGAAAACAGTAATGATGATATCTCCCTCTGTAAAATGCATGAGGTGTTTTTGGGAAACATGACCTCTCCCAGGACTAGTTTTCCCTGTTTCATTAATTCTGTCATGCTAACACTGCATTTCTCAGGGCAGTGTGAGAGAGATGGTTTGATTGCTCATCTATCTTTTTTTTTTTTCTGTTAGAGGGCAACTTCATATAGAAGTTTACATATGTATTATCCAAACATAACCTCCCTATATATATTCCAACTCCTCTCCATGCCTGACTGTTGCTCTGCCACTCTTATCTTCCCATCTTCCTCCTCTGAAGGAGAGTGCCTGCCAGGTTCAAAGGATTTTGAAATGTTCTTGTACACTAAAAATCACTATTTTTCTACTTCAGGAGAATTTTAACTATCCTTCATCTCTGTGAGCATTTTACATTGGATTTTTTCTCTAGCAACAAAGAGGAGATGATTAGGATTTACCAGTCAAGATTATACCTGCCTGGGAGTTTAGGAATCCAGTTTGTCTGCTGCACAAGCCATTGCTTCCAGAGGCTGCAGGCAGAGTGCCTAATTCATTAGAGGGATTCAGATATCAATCTCTGAGTCAAAGTAAATGGAAGCTGACATTAAGATAAGAAATTATCCACTTCTGGTAGGTACATATGATCCACAGCAACACTGTGTGATTAATCCAAATTAGCTGCTGAATGTTTTAAAATGGAAAACTGACATTTTACCAAATTTGCATTCTAATTCTTCTGCAACTGTAACTGAGCTTACGTGTTTAGAGGAGGAAAATGTCTCAGTCACTAAGTATTTTATAAGTATCTTTTGTCTTAGTATTATTTCTGGTGTTCCTGCTTTCTCTTGCTGGATCTGATAAAAATGTCATCTTTTGAGGAACAAACTTTATTTAGAAATTCCCTTTTTAAGGAGGAAAATAAGAGCTGAAATTTGTGGAGTTCTCCAATGAAATCCAATTACAAGAGATAAAAAGGCCAAGTGCAAGAAGTTACAAGGAGAAATGCACAACAGTTACATTATTATCTCCATTTGTGTATGGTGTTTATATCACAGGGATTTCGCCGATGTGTTTGGGGCCCCAGTACAAAAAAAAATATATATATATGTGTGTGTGTATATGTATGTATGTGTGTATGTATGTATATAAACAAATATAGTTGCAAAAATCATTATGTTTTTGTTGTATAACAGAGTTTTCCCCAGTGGATATATGGGGAAAACTATGTCAGGTACTTAAATAATTAATTGGAATAGGTACTCTCTGCACATTTCTGAGCCCTGGTGACCTACAAACTGGGAATGTGGCTGAGAGCACTAATGGTTGATGACCTGACTCTTTCAGTTGTATCTGAGGGTGCATTAAGGTTCTCTAAGAACTGAGGGGTGCACTGCAGTTATTTTGGGGCAGATAACCAAATGGCTGGAATCCTGATGTGAAAGGGAGGCTTGTTCTTGGTTCACTGGTAGTGCTGGGAGACAGCTCTGTTGCTTCCACAGTTTCATGGAGAGCTCTGTATCTGGTCAGGATTTTTTGGATGCCAGTCTGGGCAATAACTGTTTCAAGTGCCTTAGGTGGCCGAGCTCTGGATTGCACACCTGACATGAAGGGAGATAGGTCATGAAGTGGCTGTGATTCACAGAATTCACAGAATTCACAGAATCACTAGGTTGGAAGAGACCTTCAAGATCATTGAGTCCAACCCATGCCCTAACACCTCAACTAAACCATAGCACTGAGTGCCACATCCAAACTTTTTTTAAACACATCCAGGGATGGTGACTCCACCAGCTGCCTGGGCAGACAATTCCAGTACTTCAGCGGTCTTTCTGTGAAAAACTTTTTCCTAATATCCAACCTTATTTTCCCCTGACACAGCTTGAGACTGTGTCCTCTCATTCTGTCAGTTGTTGCCTGGAAAAAGAGACCAATCCCCATCGGACTACAACCACCTTTCAGGAAGTTGTAGAGAGTGATAAGGTCACCTCTGAGTCTCCTTTTCTCCAGGCAAAACGACCCCAGCTCCCTCAGCCATTCCTCATAGGGCTTGTGTTCCAAGCCCCTCACCAGCCTTGTTGCCCTCCTCTGGACGCGCTCAAGCATCTCAACATCCTTCCTAAACTGAGGGGCCCACAACTGGACACAGCACTCAAGGTGTGGCCTCACCAGTACCAAGTACAGGGGAAGAATGACCTCTCTGGTCCTGCTGGCCACACTATTCCTGATACAGGCCAGGTGCCATTGGCCTTCTTGGCCACCTGGGCACACTGCTGGCTCATTTTCAGTCGGCTGTTGAGCAGCACCCCAGGTCCCTTTCCCCTGTGCAGTCACACCGTCCCCAGCCTATAGCACTGCATGGGGTTATTGTGGCCAAAATGCAGGGCTCAGCACTTGGACTTGTTAAACTTCACCTTGTTGGACTCTGATCTCCTGTGGTTTTCTTTATGTCAAAACTATATGGGGGAAGAGGCTGGGAATAATTTGGAGCTATGCACAGAAAGATCAGATAGAAATGAGAGAGGGAAGAAGCCTGACTATCTCCTTCAGCCCTCCTTGGACTTCTTTGCTGTGACAAAACTGCCACTCTGTGGCAGCTGCTACTGCAGAGACTGTCACACCCGACTGCTTAGGTGTCCTAGCAAGTCTTTTTGTCTGTTGCTGTTGGCCCTCATTATCAAGATTTATACAAAAGTTCACAGAAAAAACAAAGCTGGAGAAGTGATAGCACTGAACGGCTTTTATTTTACTCCTGTAGTATATACATATTAATAAAGCCCCCAACCTTCTTAGGCATTTTAAGGCTTATTCAAAGCCCCACACTCACAGAGGAGTGTGGGATGAACCTGGGCAGGGGATGCCTGAACACTTTACCTGTCTTCTGTCCCCAGAGCTGGACAGCGTGGAGGAGCTGGAGAAGAAACGAATCTGCAGGATCGTCACCAAGGATTTCCCCCAGTACTTTGCAGTGGTTTCCCGGATCAAGCAGGAGAGTAACCAGATCGGCCCCGAGGGGGGGGTGCTGAGCAGCACCACCGTGCCACGTGTCCAGGCCTCCTTCCCTGAGGGGGCTCTGACCAAGAGAATCCGCGTGGGGCTCCAGGTAAAGATGCTTTAGTGCAGCATTTCTAAGTGCACTCGTCTTGATGCACGAGACTGGAAGCTACAGAGCCTGCAGCTCCTTAGCAATGGGTTGTGGCAAGGAGCTTTTTCACACCTGAGGTCTGAGTTGGCATGAGTCTGCCTGGGCACGCTCAGTGTCCCTCAGGCACAGGTGGTACACAGTCCTCCTCCCTGTGGCAAAAGCCCAGCTCCCCTTGGATCACCTCCATGATTACTGCTTAGCATCCCAAAAATAAAAAGAGAGGAAAGCAAAGACCTGGAGCCATCACAGCCCCAGCAGCTCTGCAGCCCCTGTGCAGTCCCCATCTCCTGTGGCAAAGCAGCAGCTTGTGAACAGGGTCACTGGGCTGCCCTCTGCCAGGGGAATGTGTTTGGTGGGGATTACATGCAGCTGTTTGCCAGCTGTTACTGGGTCAAAAACCTCCTGTGTACATCTGCTGTGTCTTAAGACATTCACCACTGGTGTTTCTAGGGGTGAAATCTGGGAAGAGCAAATAGCTTAAACTCTTAACTGCACGGAAAGTGGACGTTTGTTTAATAACTTAAACAAACTGCATGGAAAGTGGAGAAATATTCCATTGGAATAGGAGGCATCTTTTAGTCTAGTTAGTTATCATTTGAAATTCCCTCAATAGTATGATGGGTTCATGAAAAAGAGATGCTGGTTTGGATTGCAGTGCTTGGAATTCATGCTGAAACATTTCTGTTAAAGATATTTCATGTCTCAAGATGATTAATCTTGAGAAAATGGAAGTTCTACTGTTCTGGTTATACAGTTGCTTTCCCAGAGCTCTCCAGTATGAGAGCAAGAGTGACATCTCTGTATGCAGTGTTGTGACTGCTGAGACTGCAGTGTAACTGCACGTTCTCTGCATATCAGTGCACTCTGCAATTTGAATAATAGCAAGTCACAGGTCAGCCTGATTGAAACAGGCTTGAAATTTAAAAAAAATAAAAATATTTAAAAGGCAAATGGATGCAAACTCCCATTACCATGTCTGTCACTTTTGACTGTAGAAAACGTGAAGTTTACCTATAAGTCTTCTATAACTTCATGCATTCTTTGTGATTTTGACCCAGAAAAGTATTTCTTTCTAATAATTGCGGGAAGCACTGAGTACTGAGGTCAGTTGGAGTGCAGTGTTCCTCAAGAGCACAAATCTGTGTTTGGCAGAGGTGTAAGAATTGTCTGTCACCTCCAGGAGACAGTGTCTTGTCCTGATTTCTTAAGTGCAAAATTGATTTTGCATTTTGAAATTGTATATTCACTGTAAATTAAGAACAAAACCAAACATGCTCTGAAAAACCTCTCAGTAAATGGGGCAGGGAGCCTTCTGAGATATATAGTTTAGCTCTATCATTTAGTGATTAGGAAATCAGAAGTTCTTGAATAAAAACTAAACATGAATTTCACTAATAATCACCTTTGAGAAGGCTTCCTGGGAGAAAAAAATTCTACAGAAAATATAAAGAAAATAGAATTATCATTTAGAAAATAATTCTGCATGTCTATAAACAAATTGTAGCTCTGGTTTAGGTATGTTCACTATGTTGACAGGCTCAACCAGTTCCAGAGGAGATTGTCAAAAAAATCCTTGGAAACAAAGCAACATTCAGTCCCATTGTCACTGTGGAGCCAAGAAGAAGAAAATTCCATAAGCCAATAACCATGACAATTCCTGTGCCACCTCCGTCAGGAGAAGGATTAACCAACGGGTACAAAGGAGACACGACTCCCAGCCTTCGACTCCTATGTAGCATTACAGGTTAGAGAAAATCCTGCTCTTTGCAAAGGTTTCTGTGGCAGCAGCTCTGTGTCACTCTCATAACTCCTGCTTTTCTAAGGGAACCTTGTTGTGCTAGGCCACTGGGGTTCAGATCAGCTGTCCTGAGCAAAGCGAGCTGAGGTTATTTCCAAGGCTCCCACTGATTCCCTGAGCTTTATATCTGGTCCCATGCCACTGTAAAAGAACTCTCCCAACATGTGTTAAATACTATTCTATATTTAGCCAGTATGAAGAATTTCAGTCTTGGTTATTAAACATGCTTGTCAGTAAAATAGCTTGCAGAAGTAGTTCTGTCCTAGCTGATATTGAGGGGGGGTTGCTGCTGACTTGTAAGTATGTTCTTTGCTTTCATCATTGTTTTTTGTTGTGTGACATGATGCCATGTCTAACATGGAGCTCAGCTGTTGGAGAGCATTAATGTCTAGGTTCTCTTTCTGTATGTGGAGATAGAGATATTCTTTATGCAGTCTGTGTGTGCTTAGTGTTTGAAAGGAGATCTCCCTGGTGTGTACTTGTGCAGGAGGCACTTCACCTGCGCAGTGGGAGGATATCACGGGCACCACTCCACTGACGTTTTCGAATGACTGCGTCTCCTTCACCACCAATGTTTCTGCCAGGTATGGGAACAACCTGCCAACTGCATCTCAGGAGTGGCTTCCCTTGATCCACACCATGCATGGTTATGAGGTTGTGTTTTGGCTTTCTGGAAGCCTTTCATGAGGCTGATGAAGCAGTGATGGCCCAGATGCTGCTTTGTCACCGCCTATCAGCGTCCCACACATCCAGGGCTGCACACAAAGCTTTGGCCTGGCTGTGACAGGGTATCCTGGCAGGCACACAGCCTGCTCCTTTGAAGGCTGCCATGCCACACAGGGCTTTGGTTTTTCTGTAAATGGCAACAGAAAGGGGAAGCTTAAAATGTTTATCCCATTAAAAAGAATGGGAGGGTTCATAAAAATGTGTATGTTTTAAAATTTAAAGATGTTTGATTTCTGGCTATGGGCTTTTTAGTTGAAAATTATATTAAATTGCTCTCACAAAAATATAATTTGCAAAAAAAAGATGAGCTGGAATTAATCTTGATGGACTTCACGGACTTCTGTGCTGATTGGAGACATTTCACAGCATCTGTACAAATCACATATCCTAGTGGAGAAAATCCATGGTATAGCAGGTAGAGAGTTTATCATTCAGTAAATTACGTTGCAACTATAAAAACCTTGATGAGAAGAGAGAGAATTGCTATAAAACCAAATAAATCAGGGCTGAAATAGTGTGGGAAAGAGTGATACAAAGTATAAATTATTTATAATTTGTATCACACTTGTCTTCAACCTCTTAATCTTAAAATGAGAAAATAACAATATAACACCTGTCTCTGGGAAACTTCAGTGAGGGCATATTTGGTTCAGCCGGAATGGAAGATGTGATTTTGCTGTGTGTGTTATAAAAGTGTTTGTTTTAGCAAATCACATGTATAGTGAAGCATCACTACATTACAATATACATTATGTGTGATTGCACAAAATTAAATTTCCCTACTTTGGCTTCAAATGAGCCTTCAGATAAATAGTTTTATGAGACACCAGTGTGAAAAGGGTCAGATAAGTATGTCAGCATTTCATTGCCAGGTATTCCCATTTCTTGATGGTTAAACCTGTACTGAGAGTAAAGGAAAATAACAGCTCTGGCAATTCTGCAAGGACAGTACACATGCAAAATGACCAAGGATACAGGACATAGTTTCTCTTTAAGGATTACACAATGTTGGAACATAATGAAAAGCTGATTTAATGGTTTACTCTTTCCCACTCAGATTTTGGCTTGCAGACTGCCACCAAGTACTAGAGACTGTTGGGCTGGCAACACAGCTTTACAGAGAATTAATATGTGTTCCTTATATGGCAAAGTTTGTAATATTTGCCAAAATGAATGACCCTGTGGAATCCAATTTGCGCTGCTTCTGCATGACTGACGACAAAGTGGACAAAACTTTGGAGCAACAAGAGAACTTTGAGGAAGTTGCAAGAAGCAAAGACATTGAGGTACATTCCTTGCAGCTGGCTTCCTCCTTGTAGGTGGGCAGTGTGTTTTCCAAGTAGCAACAGCTCCTGCAAAAGCCATGACAAGCCCTGTTAAATAAAGGTTCACAGCAAGGCCATGTCATGAAACTTCTCAAAAGAAGAACAAAACGGGGCAAGACAGGAGGAGCACGAGGACCTGTGGAAGTCCCAGTGCAGTCTGCAGTGGAGTTTGCACTCACTGCTGTCGAGTAGTCCTGGTTGGGCTTTGCAGACAGAAGGAATTCCTTCTCATTGGCCCTGTAGACACACAGTCATGAGTAGGACAGGCTTGTGCTGAAATCATAGTCACTAACTTACTATTTCTTGAAGAAAATTACACACTCTTACTTTAGAAAAGTCAGTCAGGTGGCTTGTGGTTTTCCAAACTGCCTGTACTCATAATACCTTGCCATAATGCACGGTGATATTCTAATTTGTTGTTGAATGTAACCAAGTGGGGACTTGTGGTAAACTCAGGAACTATATTGAGGGAAATCATAATGCTTATATGCGTGAATCTACTATTAAAAGAGGTTTTATTGACTTTTATTTCTTGCTTTGATAGGTTCTTGAAGGAAAACCTATTTATGTTGATTGCTATGGAAATCTGGCCCCTTTGACTAAAGGAGGACAGCAGCTTGTTTTTAATTTTTATGCTTTCAAAGAAAATAGACTGCCATTCTCTATCAAGGTAAAAGAAAAACAAATAAAATAAATGATCCTGCTGCTTTCCTCCCTTCCCACACTCCCTCTTCCTTTTTTCAGCCCTGTAGGACTAACATCCCCTGGGATGTAAGTATAGTTTTTTTTAATATGTGAATAACATGGATAGGGTGCTCTGCTTGAAGCCACAGCAGAACTGCTGGCAGGTCTGGGAACAGAATACCCATAATATGGATTCACAACCTTTTACTAAAACCATATCTCCAATTGGAGCCCCAGTATATTTACCAGTAGATCAAAATTTCTGAGGGATTAAGCAAAGGAGATGCATTCAATAACATACTGTACTGCATAGCAGCCTTCAGAAGGTGTGTGCAGACTGTTCATCTCTAAATGGCCAGGAATGGATGTTCACTTTCCTTAGCCTTGTCACAGCTGCCCTGCTGAAGAGGTCGTAAAGCATTTTGGTAAACACAAGAGCTAAACATGGCAGAATAAAATGAAGTAAGCAGACAATGCCTGTTAGTAATATCCCAGTATGAAACTCTCAGGTTGGACTCATCAACACCTTGTCTTGCATGGATTTGCCATCAGGGAGCTCCAGGCTGACATAACTCTTTCACAATAACACATTTTTTCCTTCAGCACCTCAGGCTGAGCTCCAGCTTGGTATTATTAGTCTTTACGCATTGAAAGGTTCTTTGTAGAAAGAAATTCTGAGAATCATTCCAGAAACCTCCTCTAGGACTCTGAATTACTACATATTACTGTGCTGAAGCAAAATTTCTTTTCTAGGTAAGAGACACCAGCCAGGAACCTTGTGGTCGATTATCATTTTTGAAAGAACCAAAGACTACAAAAGGACTGCCACAGACAGCTGTTTGCAACTTGAATATCACTCTGCCAGCACACAAAAAGGTATTTGTTTGGAAAAGTAAACATTTTTCTTAGGATTGGGTTAGATTTATTTTTGTTCCTTTAGTTTTTCTCTCTTTTTTTTTTTTTTTTAATTTCCTGCTAGTCATAAAGAAACCCTGTGAACTGTCAGTAATGAGAATGCTTTGGAATATGATAAAGGCTTTTAAAATGTATGTTTTATTGGTTTCTTGTATGTAGAATGCTTTTAAAGTCTCTTGTTACTGTGGTGTCAAGTTCCTATAATTTTTACAATTCTGTTTACAGCTCACGCTTCCGCCCGCAAGTCATAGGTTTATGCTTTCAGTAATGTCATTTGTTTATTTGCATTGGATGTAAGGTTTTTTTTTGTTTTGTTTTTTTGTGTTGACATTTTGGATTTACTTTGCCTTATAAATCAGCTTGCATTTTGTGCTCCCAATTTGGTCCTTTTCATATCCTGATATTCTTTTCCCTGCTGTCCATTATAATATTCCTTGTCTCTGCAATGCATCTTGGGACCAAAAGGAAACAGAGTCAGATCAAGATGATGAGGTAATATAAACACTGTCTTCTGTTTTTATTTCCTTCAGATTTAGTGAAGAAAAGTAGTATGTTATAGAAAAAAAAACAAACAACTTTTTTTAATGGTGTTGTTGAAATGATACCTACAGAAAAATAACCATATCCCTGACTTCTGATAGGCTGTTGTAAAACAGTAGAACTGCACAAATATGAAAAACCCCTTGATTGTAAATTGTCAAATTAAACCAAGCACTGAATAAAAGCAGTCTAAAATTTAACTAATTTTCTTCTGAAAAAGGATATATTTATGAATATCAGACCAAGTCAAATTTTGGCAAAATCAGGAAGAGTTTAGTGGATAATATTTTACCTCTTAGAGTAACACTGACACTGCTATGGTAACTTGTATTTCTGAGAATATGTGACCTCTATGCTGAGGCCACAATAGCGGCCTTTAATATCTTACCTCTGTAAGTAAAGTGGATTCTTTCAAAAAAAGTAAACCAGCCAAGAGCAATTTCTAAATATTGTGTTCAAATCTATTTTCAAATAAACCTCAGATGTTTGCAGCTTAAAAACCTACTGTTTCATGGAAACCACTGTAGACTGTTAGAAAATTGAGTGGGTTTTACTCATTAGAGGTAGTTAGAGATCAGATCATTTTATAAAAGAAACTACATAGATGTTTCCAATTTACCTAGCAGCTATTTTTTTTTCTTTTCCTGGTGGCAAATAAATAGCAGTTGTCACCTGCTGGTTAGAATAGTTAAATCCCCCCCCCCAAACAACGCAACCCAAAACATTCCTTTAATGTTAAAGAATAGTAATAGCAAAAACATCACTTTATCTCCACAGAATTTGTTCCCAGTGAGGTATTATATTGCTGTAATAATAGTTTTCTGTCTAAACAAACTGCATTTTTAGCCACATATTCAAGTGAGTTGATCTCTGAAGGACTATTAATATTGAAGACACAACACTAGCAGCTATGCCTCTGAATGCAGCAACTTACGAAGCAATTTATGAGTTAACAAGAGTAGTCTGCTTTCTAATCCACATCTTTGCATATTGTGCCTATTAAAAAATCCCCTCCCATGCCTTTTTTTGTCCTTAATGTATTCACTTTAAAGCCAGTTGTACATTGTGGTGTGTGTGCTTTCGGGACAAACTAATCCAGGGGGGGAATACTCAATCGGTCTAAGTTGCTCTCTTATTAATGTTTTGTTTGTACCTGTAGTCTTTTGTGTTGACCTCCTGTTTCCAGCCAAATGTGGTTTACTTTACAGAGAATGAGCAGTATGACACCATTTCTAGTAGTGTGAAGCAGTTGGTTAACTGATAAGACAGTACCAAGATAATTTAAGACAGGATAATGAGCTGCTTCTGCTGTCTAAGCTCTTCTACCTCCTAAGCAGAGGAGTGAACCTGAGGGCTCACTCTTAGGGTTGCAGTCCCTTCCCTGCTTGCTTGGAAGGGTGGTCACTCACAGCAGGTTTCTGTGCAGCCACACTCCGTGCTTGGCAGTGCCTGACACTCATCACACACAGCACCCAGGAACAGAGACTGGCTCTGCCCCCTCCCTGCCTGCTCACCCAAATTCAGCTTCAGCATGCCATCCTGAAGCTGAATGGAAGCATCCATTCTCCCTTGTGGGGTTGTGTGCCATGAAAAGTGGCCCATCCTGCTGAGGTTTGAGGACTGCTCTGTTCAGACAGGCGCAGGGATTCCCAAGCCCTAAATCCTGCTGTGTTTTATTGCAGACGGAGAAAGCTGACCGGCGCCAGAACTTCGTCTCCCTTGCTTTACGTAAGCGCTACAGCTATCTGACTGAGCCTGGAATGAGTGAGTTGCTCTTACCAAAGTACTAAACCCCACAGATATGATTGTTCATAAGAAGAGACATTTTTTCTATAAACGTTGTATTTGGTGTCACTCTGGAGAAAAAAATAAAGAAAGAGAAAAGGAAAAAAAAAAACTATCCGAAACAAAACTCTTGGATGGTCTGTGAACTCTTGTGTTTTGAGAGCTTGAAGAATCCTGACTGGCAAATTATGTGTGTTAGTTAAGTAAAAATATAATAGTTTTTAAAAATGCCATGTAGCGCCAGAGTAGGAGTGTTGTAAATTGCAGTCAAAAAGAGTCTCTTCCTCTCCCCTTTGAAACATTAGAGAAAGATGCTGTAGAACGGAATGTTACACAAAAATTCAGAAACTCACTCAGATAAGCGCTTAAATGTTTAGATGCTTAGCCAAAATAGACTCTCTCATATTTTATATTTTCCCTCTTCTTTCTCCTCCCCTTCCCTTTTTCCTCTGTTCCCTGCAGACGCTTTTTATTCCCTGGCACCACACATTGCTTCCTCTTAAACATGTGTTCCCCTTGAACAGATCTGTGGCGTTCCTTTCCTTCCCAGTTAAATACAATAATGCATTTGGCTTAGCTTTTCTTCCTCACTTCTCCTTTCTGAGGTTGACTGCTATTTTTCCCCATTTCCAGGCTTTTTCTTGCCTTTTTTTTCCCCCTTTTGACTTCTCAGTTGCTACCCTGCAACAGACCCTTTGATATAATTCCATAAAATTCATAGACAGACTTCATCAGGTCTTGGGAGTTCCCACTGGATGGCTGCTGCTTAATTATCCTGTAAGATCTGTGGCTTCTTTGGATCAGATGTGCTCCAGAATATGTTACATTTCTCAGGCTGGGAAGAAGACTCCAAGCATATAACATCTGAAGAAGCTATCAGATCTGCTGAGACATCTTGATGGACTGTTAAGGTATTGTCACAGGCTTGATGGGAACTGAGAGAGAGGGAAAATTAAATTGCTGGAAAGAAGGTTGACTGTGTATATCACTCACAATAAAATTTTCATCCCTCACTGGGGGAAAAAAGATTCTTGCTCATTCACCAAAGGTCCATTAAGTCTTATTTGCAAAAATTTGGCAGCTTTTTAGCTCTTCAACGGCAAAAAGAAGCACAGAAGCAGCATCTTAAATGTCTCTGAATCTGTGATTTGACAGGCAAAATAAGTTAGGAGAGCAGCCTGTGAGTTTGCTTGCCTCACTAGTGAGTTCTGACAGCCCAGCTTGTCATGGTGCAGTGGGCTTCCTGTAGAGACATGTCCTAACTGCTGAACAAGTTATTAGTTCTTTTCAGAATAATTTTGGGGTTTGTTTTTTGAACTCACGACTGTATGAGCTTTTGGTGAATATTAGCAGCTACTGCTAATTAAATCTTCATAATAAATAATAGTATTTATAATATGCTCATAATAGTTCATTTAATGAAGTATATTTTGGGGTTTTTTTCAGGTGGGGAGAGAGAAGTATATTTCCACTTAAAAATATCATAGTAAGGAAAAGTGAGCGTTTCTTGATTTAGTCTGTGCCAGTCAGGTCTAGTACTCAAGCTCTCTTCAACATAAATGTTCTTATGAAGTATCACCAGCCATCCACACTGACTTTTGGGCTTTGATTGGCTTCTGTAAGACCAGCTCATTTCTCCTTGCAGGATATGAACCTGTGGTGCACTGAGTATTCACTATTTTATTGGAGTGTGTGTGCTTTAACAGTTTAGTGTTAGCTTTGTAGAGCTTCTTTCACTGTGAGTTACTGTCTATAAGACAGATCAAGCAGGTTTGACAAATTATTAGTGTAACTTCAGAGGAAGGTATGTTGAATAAGTTCTTTGGATATTTTAGCTGCATTTCTAATTCCAACTTTAAAGGAAAAAAAAATTCCTCAAAGTTGCTTTCAATGTCAACTCTATGAATATTATTGCTGTATCAGAGGATATGTTTGTGTAATGGGATTCCCAGAAATACTTTCTGACATGACTGCCTCCTGTGATGCAAAATATGGTTGATAATGATTCTGTTCAAAATGCCTATGAATAAGCTGGGAGTTCTGGAGGATGATAATATTTAACAGGTTTGTCCTTGCCAGGAATTTATTTCATTATCTATTTTTCTTTGACTGCTTTTCTAATGTTACCTTTTGAGAACTGTAAAGTTGAACAGGTCTGTCTTTGAGCTGAGACAAGAAATCTCCTCAAAAGGTACCAAGACACTACATCTTGTAGAAAAAGTGTACTCTTCTTTTAATGACCTCTTGTGAAATGATTATGTAAGGTTTACATATTTGTGCTTAATACACCATACAAAATGTATTAATCTGTGTGCTTGTTCTGACATGACATTTGTGCATGAATAAAGTTGCTTTGCCTGCTCACGACTATCATACATCATACTTGCCATATTTCATTTACGACATATGCTTCTTAAAATCATTTCATGAAAACTTTTACTTTAATTTTTACCAGACAAAGGGAATATTGCATGAGAAACAAATGCATATGTTCCTTTCTTTCTTTTTTCTTTTTCTTTTTTTTTTTAATACTGACTCAGAAAAGCTCTTGCTCTTATTGGCTTTGTGAGTGTGAAGCATATCCGAATTGTGCATGGAAGATAGAGATTTGAATTTATTCCAGTTGCTTCACAGTTTGCACATCAATTGCCTGTCACTTAAAGGAATTTTGGTTTCTGCATGAAGTAGTTCTGAAGTGGTTTAAAAAAATATTTTAGCTACATAATGTAATTTTACACAAGTTTATATTTTTGTATAGGTTCAAATCTGAACAGAACAACAATAGAAATTATTAAGCAGATAATTCTAATAGTTGCACAAAGCAGAGACATACCTAAACAGGCAAAATAAAGCTGATATGAGTATTTCAGAAGTAGCACATCAGAAAGTCAATAGGAAGTAAGAGAAGAAATTTTGATGTGGCTTTATTTTTACCATATGGATTCCTTTTGTGTGTTTTCTGTTCTCCATTGTTTGCAGATTTGGTTGCTATGTGCTTTCTGTCTTTCATTTCATGTAGCTTTTTGGTTTGGACCAGTTACCAGTATATGGCTAGTTCCTAATTTTTTTTCTTTCCTTTTTTTAAATCTTCTTTTGCCTCCTTCATCCCAATTCATGCAAACAATTGTACTTGCTTTTTGTAATATTACAACGTTTACTGACCAATTTTCCTCTCTGGTCTCTCTGTTTTTCAACCATTTTTGTTGATTTTTATGTTTGATTTTAATTTAACAATTTAAGAAACAGTTGAACGGAGTGCAGGAGCAACAAGATCCCTACCTGCTACTTACTCATACAAGCCATTCTTTTCAACACGGCCATATCAGTCATGGACAACAGCTCCAATTACAGTGCCTGGGCAAACCAAGTCAGGCTTCACTTCCTTATCAAGCTCTTCCTCTAACACTCCTACAGCTTCCCCATTAAAATCAATATGGTCTGTTTCTTCTACTTCTCCAATCAAATCCACATTAGGAGCTTCTACCACATCTTCAGTTAAATCTGTTAGTGATGTAGCATCTCCGATTAGATCATTTCGGACAATCTCTTCACCAATAAAAACTGTGGTCTCGCAGCCTCCCTACAACATGCAGGTTACTTCAGGCTCTTTCATCAGAGCTCCCACAGTCACAGAAGCTGCCAGTCTCAAAGGGCTGGCCTCCACTACCACATTCCCCTCTCGGACATCTCCAGTGACTACAGCAGGATCTCTCTTGGAGAGATCATCCATAACCATGACGCCTCCAGCATCCCCCAAATCCAACATTAACATGTACTCTTCAAGCTTGCCGCTTAAATCGGTCATCACATCAGCATCTTCACTTTTATCGTCCCCTCTAAAGTCAGTGGTGTCACCTGCTAAGTCAGCAGTTGATGCTGTTTCATCCACTAAAGTCATGATGGCCTCGTCACTCTCGTCGCCAGCAAAACATGTAGCTGGGCACACAGATGTACCATTGCTTAATGGGTCTGTGTCACCTCTGAAATACCCATCTCCTGCCAACTTAATAAATGGATCCAAAGCTGCAGGTGTTTTTCAAGACAAGATCTCTGCAGCTGCACATTCTGCAACTTGTGCTGCTAACGCAGTTGCTGACACGGCTGAGAGAGTGTTTTCAACAGCTACAACAATGTCATTTTCTCCACTCAGGTCATTTGTGTCTTCAGCACCATCAGCTTTCCAGTCAATGAGAAGTCCTCCTGCAGGTGCTTTGTACACAGCCCTTGGGTCAATATCTGCAACTACCTCATCAGTAACTTCATCAACAATAACAGTGCCGGTATATTCTGTAGTCAATGTTTTGTCTGAACCAGCATTAAAGAAGCTCCCAGAGTCGTCTTCACTTACAAAATCAGCTGCTGCATTACTGTCACCTATTAAAACATTGACTACAGAGGCACGCACGCAGCCTACCTTTACTCGAACTTCATCTCCAATAAAATCATCCTTGTTTTTAGCACCCTCTGCTCTCAAATTGTCCACACCATCTTCCTTATCCTCCAGTCAGGAGATACTGAAAGATGTTGCTGAAATGAAAGAGGATCTGATAAGAATGACTGCAATATTGCAGACAGATGTCGCAGAGGACAAGCCGTTCCAACCTGACATACCAAAAGAGGGTAGAATTGATGATGAAGAGCCCTTTAAAATTGTTGAGAAAGTAAAAGAGGACTTAGTAAAAGTTAGTGAGATTCTGAAAAAGGATGTGTGTTTAGAAAGTAAAGGGTTGGCTAAAATATCCAAAAGTGATCAAGGACATCTGTCTGAGGATGACTGGGTAGAGTTCAGTACAGATGAGATTGATGAAGCGAGACAGCAAGCTTTGACAAGCCCTCCTGTACCTGTTCCAGAGAAGGTCCAAATTAAAACTAAAACCACGTCGGAAAAAGATTATAGCCTGTCAAAAGTTATTGATTACTTAGCAAACGATATCGGTAGCAGTTCATTAACAAACATAAAGTACAAGTTTGAAGAGGGGAAAAAAGAAGGTGAAGAGAGACAAAAGCGCATTTTAAAACCAGCCATTGCTTTGCAGGAACATAAACTTAAAATGCCTCCAGCCTCCATGAGGCCTTCAACATCGGAAAAGGAGTTATGTAAAATTGCAGACTCCTTTTTTGGAACAGACACTATTTTAGAGTCTCCAGATGACTTCTCTCAACACGATCAAGATAAAAGTCCCTTGTCTGACAGTGGCTTTGAAACGAGGAGCGAAAAGACACCTTCTGCCCCACAAAGTGCAGAAAGCACAGGGCCAAAACCACTTTTCCATGATGTGCCCATCCCTCCCGTCATTACAGAAACAAGAACCGAAGTAGTTCATGTCATCCGCAGCTATGAACCATCATCGGAAGATACTCCAGAGCAGAAGGCAGAGGAGCTACCAGCCTCAAAACCTACCCCTACATTTATGGAGCTGGAGCAAAAGCCTTCTGGGTCCATTAAAGAGAAGGTTAAAGCTTTTCAGATGAAAGCCAGTGGCAGTGAAGAAGACGACCATAAGTGCGTCCTTAGTAAAGGTGTCCGAGTAAAAGAAGAAACTCATATCACTACAACAACTAGGATGGGCCTTTCAGTCTGGACGTGACCCTTCCAAAGAACTGGCAGGTCTGTTTGAACATAAATCATCAGTAACATCCGATGTTAGCAAGTCTGCTGAAACTTCACCACAACATGCAGAGAAGGACAGCAAAATGAAACCCAAACTGGAGCGAATAATAGAGGTCCATATTGAACAAGGTAATCAGGCTGAACCTACTGAAGTCATTATTAGAGAAACAAAAAAGCATCCAGAGAAAGAAATGTATGTATATCAGAAAGACTTACCTCGGGGAGATATTAACTTAAAAGAGTTGGAAAAACATGATGCTTTCCCTTGTTCAGACGAACAAGGTCAGCAAGAAGAAGAGGAGCTCACAGCTGAAGAGTCACTTCCTTCTTATCTGGAATCCTCTAGAGTTAACACTCCTGTGTCCCAGGAAGAAGACAGTCGCCCTAGTTCTGCTCAACTCATGTCTGATGACTCTTACAAAACACTGAAGCTTTTGAGTCAGCACTCAATAGAATACCATGATGATGAGTTGTCAGAACTAAGAGGGGAGTCTTACAGGTTTGCTGAGAAAATGCTTCTTTCAGAAAAGCTAGATGTGTCTCATTCTGATACTGAGGAGTCAGTTACTGACCATGCTCTACCCCTTAGTGCAGAGTTACAGGGGACTGATAAACGATGCAGAGAAAAAGTAGCTACTGCCCCAAAAAAAGAGATTCTCTCCAAAATCTATAAAGATGTATCTGAAAATGGTGTAGGTAAAATGTCTAAGGAGGATCATTATGATAAAATGACAGTGTTACACTACACTGGAGATGTTAGTAGTCACAAACATGCAATGTGGATGCGCTTTACTGAGGACAGATTAGACAGAGGTAGAGAAAAGTTGATATATGAAGATAGGGTGGACAGGACTGTTAAAGAGGCAGAAGAAAAACTGACTGAAGTATCCCAGTTTTTTCGGGATAAAACAGAGAAGTTGAATGATGAGCTACAGTCTCCAGAGAAAAAGCAGCATAAAAAAAATGGCAAGGAAATACATTCTAGCCAGAGCTCTGCCAGCAGCAGCCCTGAGAAAGTTCTGCTCTCTGAATTGCCATCGTCTGGGGATGAATGGAGTAAGGTGAAGCAGTATGCTCATGATGGGAAGTGCTTTCCCAAGGTGGATGAAAGAAAAGCATCCAGTTTGCCCAGCAGTCCTGAAAAAAGGATATATGTGCAACCTGCAGAGGACTCTAAACAAACTATGGAACACAAAAGAAGTGCTCAGCAGAGTGGAGTACCTGAGACTGGATTTCAGCTGAAGCAATCAAAGCTCAGTTCTATTAGGCTTAAATTTGAACAAGGTGTAAGTCCCAGAAGTAAGGACATAACTCATGAAGAAAAAAAGCTGGATGGTCAGTCCAAAATTCCAGTAAAAAAATTGCAAGAAAGTAAGTTACCAGTGTATCAGTCCTATTCAAGAGAGAAACATGCAAAGCAAATAGAGGTCATTGATGGGAGCACAGCTTTACAGAAAGAGGTGAAAATACAGGAAGACCTTGTTGCAGGTAAAGGGAAAGCTGTGGAAGACTTTCGTGCTTCGGACACACAAAAACAAAGAACTGAGATGAGGAAAGGCGTGCCAGAATGCTCTTCAGACCCACGGGCAAAAGACCTAGTGTATGGCTCAGACTCAACAATGAAGGGACACTGGGACAAAAAAATCTATAGGACATGGGAAAGTCCTGGAACTTCTAATCATAAAACACAGAAGGAAAAGCTTTCACATGTGCTGGTTCCAGATACAGTAAAAGAAAACCATGTTGATCATGCTGAATCTAAAACTGACAAAAAAAGTGAATTTATCACTGTGACTGAGCACAAAGTGGCCTCAAATGGAATTCATTCAGAAGAAGTGAAGGAACTGACTGTAAAATCCCCCTCAAAAAGAGTTTTATACAGAGAATTTGTTGTCAGGGAGGGGGAACATAATGGTGAAGTGGCTGATAAAATATGCAAAAGGAAAGAAGAAATTTCTGTGTCCCATATTCCAGTCAGAATTGTTGAGGAGAAGAGAGCCATGCTTGATGGTGTCTATGAACTTTCAGCTAAAGTATCCCAATCAGCTGTGATTCAGGAGAAAGTTGAAAGACAGATTGATTATGTGGAAGATGAAAAAATAAAGCATTCAGAAATCAGAAAAGTTACCAAGCAGCAGAGCTCAATAGGTCTAAGTCCTCCTGCTGAGGAAACAGAGCTATCCCCTAGCAAATCACCAGATTCTTTAGAATGTAGCCCAGGAAAGGAATTTCCTTCAAATGACGTAGTTGACCCCAGTGCCAGTGATTCCTTAGATAAAGTTGCACCGCTAGTGAGCACTGAGGGAGTAAAAGAAATTAAGACCTTACCTGTTTATGTCAGTTTTGTCCAAGTAGGAAAGCAATATGAGAAAGAGGTGCAACAAGGAAGTATTAAAAAAATTGTCAGTCAGGAAAGTAAGACAGTACAAGAGACGAGGGGGACATTTTACACAGCTAGACAGCAAAAACAACCTCCTTCTCCACAAGGTAGTCCAGAAGATGACACGCTAGAGCAAGTGTCCTTTATAGACAGCTCTGGTAAAAGCCCATTAACACCAGAAACACCGAGTTCAGAGGAAGTGAGTTATGAGTTTACATCTAAAACACCTGACTCACTAATAGCTTATATCCCAGGCAAGCCCAGCCCTATACCTGAGGTATCTGAGGAGTCAGAGGAGGAAGCAGAGGCTAAGTCAACATCTGTGAAACAGGCAGAGGTTGAGGAACCACAGATTGACAAAACATTACCAAATCTTATAAATAAGGACTCTAACAAAAGACCCAAAGGTACAAGAGTTGCCTATATTGAATTCCCTCCTCCTCCACCACTGGATGCAGATCAAGGCGAGTCAGAAAAAAAGTCTCATTATTCCACTGAGAGTGAAATGGAGATGACTGAAGTGAACTTGCAAGATGAACACGACAAGTGCCAACTGGCTGAACCTGTCATCAGAGTACAGCCACCTTCTCCTGTGCCACCGGGAGCAGATGTCAGTGACTCCAGTGATGATGAATCCCTCTATCAACCTGTTCCACTTAAAAAGTATACATTCAAACTGAAAGAGCTGGAAGATGACCAGAAAGAAACCTCAAAACCCAGAGCCCCTGAAAAGATTGAGAAACAGAAAGAGTTAGGACATCCCATTTCTGGGAAACCCAATGAGTTTGACACTGGGCTTGATTCACCCCAGAATGATGTAGTGCCAAATGGGAGTAACAATGACCAGTCTGTCACAGAGTGTTCCATAGCAACCACTGCAGAATTCTCCCATGATACCGATGCAACAGAGATTGACTCTCTTGACGGTTATGATTTGCAAGATGAAGATGATGGTTTAACTGAGAGTGATTCTAAACTTGCAGGTCCGGCAGTTGAAACCAAAAAGGACGTATGGACTACAGAAGGCATTCTAAAGCAGACTGATCGCTGCTTTAGCCAGAGTAAGCTTGAAGTCATTGAGGAGGAAGGCAAGGTAGGCCCTGAAGAAGACAAGACACCTTCAAAAGGTCCATCTTCTGAAAAAGCTGGAGATAAGAGTGATAAGAAGTCAGGGGCACAATTTTTCTCTTTGGAAGGCAGACACCCTGACAGGACTGTATTTCCTGACTCGTATTTCAGTTACAAAGTAGATGAAGAATTTGCAACACCTTTCAAAACTGTGGCCACCAAGAGTCTAGATTTTGACCCGTGGTCCAATAACCGAGGTGATGATGAAGTGTTTGAGACTAAATCGAGGGATGATGAGGCTAAGCCATTTGGTCTGGCAGTGGAAGACAGATCTCAAGCAACAACACCTGACACAACACCAGCCAGAACTCCAACAGATGAGAGTACGCCAACTAGCGAGCCCAACCCCTTCCCATTTCATGAGGGGAAGATGTTTGAGATGACTCGCAGTGGTGCAATTGACATGAGCAAGAGGGATTTTGTTGAAGAAAGACTCCAATTTTTTCAGATTGGTGAGCATACTTCTGAAGGGAAGTCAGGGGACAAGGGGGAAGGGGATAAAAGTACAGTCACTGCCATCACACAGCCACAGGCAGGGGACAGCACTGTAGAAACAAACCTAGAGAGACTGGTAGAAACAACAGCAGTTGAAAATAAGCCCGGCATCCAGGCCAGTGGAGATTGCATGGAACAAACACTTGCTAGTAACTCACTGGAGAAATCATCGGCAGCAGTAAACGCTTCCAAAGTTGATCCCAAATTGCGCACACCAATTAAAATGGGAATTTCTGCTTCCACCATGACTCTGAAGAAAGATGGCCCTGGCGAAGTGACAGATAAGATAGAAGCTGTGATGCCAAGTGTTGAGGGATTAGAAAATGAAACTGTAGCAGTGATTGCAAGTTCAGCTTCTAGCCAGGCGAGCTGTAGGCAAACAGAAAACACTGATTTTCCAAAAGATAATTTTAATAACAACAACAATTTGGATTCATCTGCTGTCCCTACAGATGATATTACCTGTAATGTATTGCTAAAAGAACATTTGGAACCGAAATGTTCCCTCCAGAAAGCTAATCAAGCAAAAAGCCCTTCAGGAAAAGGTACAGGGACAACACAAGGACACAGAGTAAGAGATAAGCAAAAGCCACAAGGAGAGCAGCAAAAGTCAACACAGTTGGTAGGAGCTAGAGGAAAATCAAAGCTTCCTGTAAAGGCCAGCTCAGTAAAACAAGTCTTTTCACAAAATACTCTCCAAAGCAATACAGGGAGTAAAGCAAAAGAGGCTAGTAAGCCTGACAAAGCAAAACAAAATAATAATTCTCCCTGTGTAGAAGCAAGGTCTAGGATTCCTGTAAAAAACATTCATAGGAGTAATCTAGCTAGAAGACCTCCAGCCTTGCCAAAACAAGAACAGGTAGAGAAAGAAAAGCCAAAACAACTTCCTTCTAAATTGCCAGTAAAGGTAAGATCTACCTCCGTAACCATGACAACAGTTAAAGTAAAGAAAAATCAGCTTAGGGAGGTATGTAAACATTCTATTGAATATTTTAAGGGAATTAGTGGTGAGACATTAAAGCTTGTGGATCGTCTTTCTGATGAAGAGAAAAAGATGCAGTCAGAGGTCTCTGATGATGAAGAAGACAGTACATCAAGGAACACATCCTTATCAGAAGCTACTCAAGTTTACCAGCCTTCCATTACACCGAAGTCTGCTAGAGACATGAGAACAGAGGCAGCATCTATAAAATCAAAGATTGAAAAGGCCGACAGTGAGAGGAGGAGGAGTAAGAGGACTGGTGAGAATGAAGGCAGTCAGGTTTCTGGAGCTCTCATGGCTCACCTCGTGGAGATCAAGCCTAGTCTGTAAAACTTTCAACTTGTTGATCCTAGTGCATGAACTGTTGTGATTGCCTGTGGAGTGACTTAACTGTAGTTTTCATTCTGTCATTGTCATCTGTATGTGCTGTCTTATTCTCTTTTTTCTTCTTTCAAACAAATTCTGTACTGTAGAAAGCTAGTGAAGCATGCCAAAAACATTCATGTAACTCAGAAATTGATGTAACTCAGAAATTGAAAGATGTCTTTTGTGACAGTATATTTGTTCTGTCAAAGTAGGGAAAATAGACGATAATCTGGCCTTGGTGGTTTTCACCAGTAATTGAACAACTTGTCTACAGTCTAACAGCTAGATTGTCAGCATGTTTGGTTTCATTACACGACATCATGTAGTTTTACATTTTGGCTTTACACAGGTGAAAATCTAAAAGCTGTGAAAAAATTTTGGTTTATAGGTTATGAGGTCACACAGCCATTCTAGTAAACAATATAAACACTGTCAACTTAGTCAATTAAAGCTATTTTTTATAATAAACTATTATCCAGTATTGTGGTTTTCTGTGCAAAACCTTTTTAATTGAGAAATTGTAAATCACAGGTCCACAGAGTCCATGTGAACGGACAGATATAAGGATGGCAATTGTAGCTGATCACCTAGGACTTAGCTGGACAGGTAAGCTTTTCTGCTTTAATATTGAAATCAGTCTTGGCTGTTGCATTTTTAGGTATTCTTTTACCAAAAGACACAGCAAAACTGCATCAGGCTCTCCCAAATTCACAGCCAGGCCAGCTTCCCAAAACGTGCAATGTATTGCTGGGCAAAGACACCTATCAGGAGATTATTCCTTTAGGAAATTATTTCTTTATCTTTCAATTAATCAAAGAGAAACTGAGAGAAAATAGCTAAATGGCTTTCCTCTCAAGATGTTCTCCCAAGGAGCTGAGAGGCTCTACCTACCTGGGCTTGGGGCTGCCTCTGGGGTATTTGCTGTCCCTGGATAGCAGTTTCCTCCAAGCCCTGGTTGCAGGGAGCCCAGCAACCAGGCAAGTCAGTGCTGGAAGCTCTGCCCACCTGTAGCCCCCTATGTTGGTGGGCAGAGCTGCTCTTCCTGAGCTCACAGCTGTAGCAGCCAGCTCTGCCAGGGCTCAGGTGACGACAGCACCAGTGCTGAGCTGCACAGGGTGCTCCCAGGGGAATAACAATCAGGGGAAATAAACAGAATTCATAAATTAGCAGTGATGAGGCAATCTCCAGGGAGGGCTTTTTCATCATGTTTAAGTGGCTTACTGAGCATAAGTGTAATGATTGAAATTCAAAATGGTGTCTTAGGAAATTAAAGTATGGGAATATAATGTCTCGTTCATTGTTATCTGTAAAGTTTATGTCAGGCAGTTTTGTTGATATCTTTGTGACCTATGAAAGTTAGTATTTTTAAGCTTGACAAGACAGTTGAGGGATTTGTGCTTGCTTTGGTCTTTTTGGGTTTGTTTTCTTTTCTCGCTTTTTTTGTCTTTATAGAACTGGCAAGAGAACTGAATTTTTCTGTGGATGAAATAAATCAAATCCGAGTAGAAAACCCAAATTCCCTTATTGCTCAAAGCTTCATGTTATTAAAAAAATGGGTTACCAGAGATGGGAAAAATGCTACAAGTAAGTTCAAGTAGTTACTTTCATTTTTTATAAGTTATGGCCCATTTCATCTGTTGCCAAGCTGAAGAAAGCATTATAAATGTCCTTCACAAACCATCAATGAAAAAAGAAGTTTCAGTTAGATTTTTACCAGGATTCAGAAATATGTCATATTTATTCAATATATATGCAGAAGGAAATGATCTGTTATCCACATCCATAATTGATGGGATAAGTAATGAACTCGAACTCCAGTAAAGAAAATAATAGGGAAAACTTTCCAATAGCAGGGAATGTGAAACATGAAAATGACTGCCTGGAAAATTTAGGTAGTCTCACAGTATTGCAGGTCATAGGAAAAGACTAAAATTCTTACTATGAGGAGTGATGGAGACATTGATTCTGTGCTTATAATTCTGGATTTATCTGTACATTTCACTTGAATTGCCCAAACTGAAAGAGAGGGGTTGATTTTTGTGTGGCATGAGTGGTGTTCATTACCCTTCTCTGATCCACAAACTCCTACACATCATTTGAGTCTCCTCTGATCTCTTTCACTGTAAAAGTAATTTCCAGTGTTGCTGTGTTCTCACAACAGGATTATTGTAAATGAGATTTCATGATGTACTGCATGAATAGCCTTATATGCATTATTACCTATTCTGTTGTTCCTCTAAACAGAATGGTAAAAGGATTTTTACACTCCCTTTACACTCTAGTAAAAGTATATTTTGTATCAGTAGTAAGTAAATATGTTCTTTAGGAAGTCTCTGACCTTATTCTTTGTACCTTTTGTGTTGTAATATAATTATACTTGGAGAAAGTGTAGACTCTTAATAGATGTGTATCTTGAATAAGTAGGCAGCTGAATGACTGCTCAGACAAATGCTGAGGTTTGCTAGAACCAAAGGCATTGGGACATGCCAGCAATTTGTAAGTAATGCAATGTGAATGTAACTGAGAAAAATGATCACACAGTTCTGCAATGTTGAACCTTTTTCTGATGTGTTTTATTTTTTTTTTTCAGCTGATGCCTTAACTTCTGTATTGACAAAAATTAATCGAATAGATATCGTGACCCTGTTGGAAGGACCAATATTTGATTATGGAAATATTTCAGGCACCAGGAGTTTTGCAGATGAAAATAACGTATTTCATGATCCCATTGATGGTAATTGAATTCTGTAGTCATATTTAATTCAGTGACATGTCCAGGAATAAAATAATATGGTATAAACTAGACTTTAAAGAAAGATTGTAAGTTCTACAGGAACAATAATTTTAAATGTGTAAAGGGGTTTTCCTGTCCTAAAGCATGATATTATAGAATCATAGAATATCCCTCAGCTGAAAGGGACCTGGGACTAGATCCTGGCCCTGCACAGGACAGCCCCAAGAATCAGACCCTGTGCCTGAGAGCATTATCCAAACGCATCTTGAACTCTGACAGGCTTGGTGCTGTGACCTCTTTTCCAGTGCCTGACCACCCTCTGGGTGAAAAACCTCTTCCTTATAATGTCCAGCCTAAACCTCCCCTGACACAGCTCCCTGCTGACTCATGTTCAACTTACCATCGACCAGGACCCCTCAGGTCCTTTTTCACAGGGCTGCTCTCCAGCCTCTCATTGCCCAGCCTGTACATACAGCCAGGGCTGCCCTGTGCCAGGTGCAGAATCCAGCACTTGTCTTTGTTAAACGTACATGGTTGGTGATTGCCCAGCCCACCCTGCTTTGGAGGTGTCCACAGCTGCTCCAAATTTCATATCATCAGCAAACTTCCTTAGTACACCTTCAAATCCTGCATCCAAGTCAGTTATGGGGATATGTAGGTTGCACATTAATATCTCAAACAATAAGCACAGTCCCACAGATATGTGCCTGAGTAAACACTGGTTCCCACCAGCCTCAGTGTCAGTTGACAAGACCAAGCTTTTCTCCTGCAACAGTTATCCCTTGAGGCTTGCCCATGTCTATTTTTTATGTACTTGGTATTTAATGCTTGAAAATTTACCTGGAAATATGTGTATTCTTTGGCTTCCTGTCTAGATATATTATAGTATTTTCTACAAGGAAAATTCTTCAAGAAAAAAAAAAGGAAGAACAAGGGAAAAAAAGTGCATAGTATTTGCATGGCATAAATTAATGTGCAATTTACTACTGAGCCTCTTTGAGACCTGTGAATGTTGATTGCTTTATGATTTTCACTTGGACCATTTCTCCAATGGCAGTAGAAAAATATGAAAATGTTTTATTAGCACATGAGTGAATATCTTTCTCAGTCTGCTAATGGGTAAAGTTGTGTAATAATTTTTGCATGGAAGCTGTATCAACTGAAAGCAGAACTGTGCAGGTTAAATTTGAGTCAGAATAAAAGGAAAAATGAAATTCTCCTTGTAAAACAAAATTTCCATAGAAGTGCTTATTATTTATTAGTATGTTGAAGATGCTAAATGGTGACTTTTTCTTGTTTCAAATGTTAGATAAGAGGCACTGGATTGTTACTTTGATTTAATTCACTTGTGTTATAAATAGCTCCTTAAATAAGATTTTTTTTTTTTAAGTAACATTTCCTTTGGTTTTGTAATTTATTCAATTATGTTTTGGCTTTCTCTGTATTTTAGTAATTTTTTTTTTCTTCAGACCATATGAGCTCAGTGTACCTCCATTATTGGGCAGCATTGCTGGTCATTGAATCATTGCACTACAGAAATAGTTTTCTGTTGACATTTTAAGAAAGTTGCTCTTGAAATGTTGCTTGAGCCTTTTAATAGTAGCATCAATATTTTTATGAAAAAAGCGCTTCTCTGCAGTTGCTTTCTGTCTCTCCTCTTCTCTGAACCTTCCTCAAGCTTTCTTTCCTCACCAAGACCAGACCACCTTTGCCTTTCTTTCGGCTGGTTCAGGAAACAAACCCCCAAGCCTTGTTGATGCACCTCCCCTTGCAGGCAGCACAATGTCCAGTTAACCCCACAGCATGTGTATTTCCCTTCCTTAGGTTGCCCAATGCAGACTTAAGGTTTTGTTATCATTTTTTATGTGTCTATTCAGTTTAATCCTTTTGTATGTTTTTTTTTAATGTTTTCATCAATTTTTTTTTTCTCTTTATTTGATCAGTGTATCTGATTGTACCAATGTCACCAAGATCACCTCAGTCTTCAAGATCACCAAAATCTCCTTACTCACCACAGTCCTCTCACCCGTATAACTTCACTGTACCTGAAATATTCATATAGCTCTCCCTTGATGTGTTTTTGTTCTTTTAGCCCTTTGTTAACTTCCTTGCTTTAGTTTTTTTATCCTGCTGTGTATTTAGATCTAGTATCTTTCAGTACCCTCATTCGGATCCATTTCTGTTCTTCATTCTTCAGCTAGTCCATTCTTGTACTCTGTGGTTATATTGGAGGTATACGTTAGTAACACTGTATTTCTGGTATTGTGTATTTTTATATAAAAGCATATTAAAAATTTGGACCTGTTTTAAAAATAATACCTACTGACAAAAATGTGGCTGTCCTATGTTATGACCTACTACTGTCTTTAAAATCTGTTAATTAAACTTCCAAATTAAAAAAAAAAATAATAAAGACTTGGAAATAAAGATTTACACACTATGGCTGCAAGAGATTGTCTTGTATGTAAAGGGACAACCACCCTTGTCCACATTTGATTTATTGCATGCCCATAAGACAATCTGCTATAGCCTGAAAATGTTTAAAATGGCTGCACAAGCAACTGCTGACTTTACAGACTATTAAAAAAATAGTCAGAAGTACTGGCTTCACTGTAATATTCACTGGCAGTACTTGTTCTTTGTTCCATCTCTTTAGGACAAAGTGACAAAATCTATCAGAACTGCATTGGTTCTTATACACCTGCACCTCCTCATATGTTTCATACTTTATGTAACCCATGAATCATTTGGCATTTGCTTATTTGTTGCTCCATGCTTCATCCCAGTCAGTCCAAATGTGCTGTCTTCCTTAGGTTATCCCTCCATTCAAGTGGAACTGGAAACTCCCACTGGGTTGCGCTTCGTGCCACCCACCCCTTTCCACCAGGATGATTTCCTTAGCGACACCTCTAGCCTAGAGTCACCCCTTAGAACTCCCAGTAGACTGAGTGACGTGTTAGTGACCTCCCAGGGACTAGATGGTACAGCAGCAGCACCGCCAGTGGTGACTGAAGAGGACACTTCACTCGATGACAGCAAAGTTGATTTCTCAGTGCCTAGAGAAGGAACACCTAAAGATATTTCCATAGGCGAGAGCCAGTTGGAGGAAGTGGACCTTAAAGATTTTCCGCGGTATCTTGGTAGTTATGGCGGGATATCGAGAGATGCTAAACAAAGGCAGAGTGAAGAGACTAGTGAAAGAGGAGTGAGGACTGAACAGCCTGAGAGAGAAAAGTCTGGTACTGATGAGGAGATGACGGCAGAAAAGTTTAAGTCTCTGTTTGAGGACATTCATCTGGAAGAAGGAGCTGAGTCTGAGGAGATGACGGAAGAAAGAGTATGGTCCATTCTTAGAGGTGTTCAACAAGCAGAACGCGAAATGTCTTCAATTACAGGTTGGCAGCCTGACTCCTCCAGCGTCTCCGAGGCACCGACGTCAGGACGCAGGATAGGCGGCAGCCTGCTGGATCGTTTGGACGAGAGGTGAGCACCCTGTGTTGCAATGTGTGTGTCAGCAGGCTTCCCACGCTGCCCCCACCACCAGCAGCACTACAGAGGCTGCTGTTCTCCACTCTGTGAGAACATGTCTATATACTTATATATGCATTTAAAAGAAAAACTTGATTTGGCCTCAGATATATTTGTCTTTAAAAACGTGTGTTTATCAGGTTTCATTCTTGATATAGGCATTTGAGAAGTATTTCATGTTATCTTTAGCAGGTAATATTTCTTTTCACATTCTTTATCTTGTGTATTTCTATTTATAATTAATCTCAGTGGTGCATAGATGTAGCTGGAATTAAGAACATTATCTGAAACCAGGATACAACATTACTCTTTATTTTGAGCACCTTTATAGCAGTCATCCTTTCGCCAATTTTTGAATTGTCACTTTTTATAACGCTTACTTTGAGCATATTATGTCATGCTAATTTACTAGACATTTTAAAAGTTGAGTTATAAGGCACAAGAAAGTAAGAACGGTGATACCAAGCCCTCCTAGTCCTGTATGTTGTCTCCCAGCAGTGACTGCAGAGGAAGGAGAGTGGATGTATGTGCTGTTTTCCCCCTGCTCTCTCCCAGGCTCCACTTGTCTTTGACATAATGAATGACCTGCTGAGAGGGATGCTTTCTATATATTTATTCTCAGTGCATTTCTCTTGTCAGAGGTTTTGCAGCCTGCCCTTGGACCTCCTTAAGCTTTCAACATTGACAATATGTGTTGTCCTATTCAGCCCTACTGGAGCCCACTGGGCAAGGGGTTCCTGCGATCCCTAATTGAAGGAGCCAGGTCTGCAGGAGCTATAAATCAGCACAGAATGATTATATGCACAGTAGTCATTTGTCTGTCAGCAGTTTACATTCTTTGCATCTTTGACTCTGAATGTTTTAAGGTTCAAGGTTGTATTAGATACTCTCTTATCAAATCCAGTGGGAATTTCATCATTGATTTCAGTAAATTCATTGTCTTTCAATACTGTAAAGCACTTGAACTACTACTGAAGTGATTCCTGTTATTAAGCAAGAGTTGTTATTCTGCATTTTATATTGTGTTAAATTAGTAAAATAGATCACTTCAGGAAGTAAAGGGCTTCCTTATGAAGATATCAATTTCTAGCTAGATGAATTCACTTTGCTATCTTTTATGAGAGTTTTGCCAGCAAACAGCTGGCATATTTTCATATGTCAGCATTACACAGTCATGGTGTTTAACAGAAAGTGAGCAAAAATACAAAGGAAAGGAAAACTATTTATCAGAAGTGCAGGTAAAATCTCTCTATAGGTAATCTGAGGCAAAATTCTGGTTGGCTTTCTATATTTTAGTAACCTTCCTTGCCTTTGGCTCTGCATATTGTTGAGACTCTGCAGTATCTAAGGACTTACTTGTGGATAACCATATTTTTTAAAAGGCAAGACCTATCTGGAGTACAGATATTGTACTTTGGGGGAAAAATAACTGGTAATTGCATGGTAACAGATATTTTCATCACCTCTTTGATTAGGGAGTGGTTTAAAAATCAGTGCCTTGAGGCTTTAGCTCATGATTATACAAGAGAACTGGTAGGTTTTGTTATTTTTTTTCCTTTTTCTTCCCCTCACCAAGTGGAAGGAGATTAACATAAAACATTTGGCCTTGTTTCTGATGTCCACCGTATTTTCATTGCTTCTGAAATGATGCCATGATGCAGAAGACAAGGTTATTAAATAGATAGATATCTGCAAGTGGAGTCTAAAATTTTACTTTTCTCTGTGTGAAACGTATGGGCTCAGACTGAAGGTTCAGTAAGAGTCTGGTGCTTTGCCCTTCTGCCTGTGATTAAAACCCTGAACAGCTGTCTATTCCTTTCTCTTTTTCTTGTAGTTCGGACCAATGTCGGGATTCTGTTACCTCATATGTCAAAGGAGAAGCAGGGAAGCCAGAAACAAATGGAAGCCTATCTGAGTCCACATCAGAGGCAAAAACTAAATCCTACATCCAGGAAGCTTTAAATGATGTGGGAAAACACAGTGACAAAGAAGCTGTGAAAACAAAGTCCCAGATCTCAACTGTTACTGATGAGCAAACATTATCATCAACAGCATATCAGAAATCTTTGGAAGAGACCAGCAAGCCAACAACAGAAGGCAGCAAAACATCTGTGCCTGTCAGTGTGAAGAAAATGGGCTGGAGTACTGAGGATGGCAAGCCAAGAACAAGCATCCAAGAGGAGGAGGGAGCAGTAATGTCTGAACAGAAGGTACAGTATGTCCTGTAATAATTAACAGTGTGAGGAGTCCCTGTTGCTTGACATATTGGTTGACAAATTTTTTTGCACGACTTGTAATGTTGTTTGTGACAGGGTTAGGGTTTGTTTTTTTTATCCTTCTTTATGCCTTTTCAGTTTATTACTGAATTGGGGAAAATGGAAGCTACTGGAAATTTTTATTTGTGTTGTGAATAGAAAGGGGTGGAGTCAGGATAAGCAGGGGAGCCAAGAAGGGCTGCATAATCCCCTCCCTGCCTGGCCCTGAGCCCTGGAAGAGGTTAGAGCAGCTTCTGGGAGCACTGTCCCACATCACTGGGGAACAGCCCCTTCCCTGCCATGACATACCACCAATGCAAACAGTGCCAAACAGCTCAGCTGTCCTCCATCTGTTTCCACTGAGGTGTTGCCACTGGCTTCCCACTCTTCCTGTGACATTGAAGCAAATGATAGGGGCAAAGAAATATAGGGACCCTTCAGGCTCTGTCCTGCTCTTTGTCCCCAAAACTTCCTGCAATTTTTTATTCTGTTAATTTGTAGAAAAATAAATTTTGGGTGATATTTAATCTTCTCCTTATGTTTTTTTTTTTCATGGCCTTGTTCATCCCAACTTCAGAGTCCATCCATCCAAGACAAATCAAAAATGCTGCCAAGGGGCTCCCCTTCCTTTCTACCTTGCCTGACTCGTACATCTTTAACTGCAGAACCCCAGTTACAAGTTGCTTTCTGAAAATTAAGATTTTGATAGCGTTCTCAGTTGCTTCTATTTATTTACCAGAAGCTTAGAAGGAAAGTTGACTCAAAGAATGGCTTGTAGCCCAGTAGCTGCATGCACCTCACACCCCAGCAGTGGGAGGATCACCACAGAATAGACCTATAGGTCTATTCTATAGGGCCAGCATGGAACCAGGCTGAAAAGGGGAATTGCAGAGTTTCTTCTACACTCCTCTCTCTGCTGAGATTGTCTTTTCTTGGGTGCTATACAGGAGAAGATTATAACTTTTGGAAGCAAGATATTTCAGTTCAATTGTTTCTACATGATCTAGATTTTTTTTTATTGTAGCACAATAAAAATGTTGGCTGTGGTGGGCTGCAGTAAATCATTCAGGTTTAAATTAGTTCATTTTAACCTATTCTTTCAATTATACAACCAAAAATGCTTTTATTAGATGGTAACGTAATCAGTTTCAGCAGTTATGCAGCATATGATTGTTACTACCTTGTTATTAGTTCGTGACACAGTAAGATCTTTCCTAATGTTTGCTAATTACTGGAATACCTCAAAAATGTAAGTTAGAGCCTTCACGTCTTCAAAGGCAGTTAAAGGCAGATGGCAGCATTTCTGTGTTTGTAAGCTTTGGGGCAGACCTCAGCCTGGTGGTGCCATGCTCTGATTAAATGCAGGAGTGAGTGTAGATGCACGCTGTAGATGCTGAGGGTGTACTGACATGCTGCACTTCCCCCTCTGCATTCTCATCAGTGGGAAGACAAGTTGTCACCCACTTTTGTGTGCTCTTTACTGTTGGATATCCCATCTGGATTGAGAACAATAAGCAAGTGCTTTTCTTAGGCATGCTCTCTGCACTACTTTGCTTTATTGGTAAAGGCTGATAATCTTATCCACTAAATAACAAGTCTTTTTGTAGGCATGATCTTTGAATAAACTGGTATCAGAAAATAATGTCATTTCAAAATGTGGGTCTCTCACAAAGCCTGAATGTGTAAGAAACTAGCATCTGTTAGAATGACAAGAACTGCTTCTATTATCTTGTTGATATTTCTTCAGTAATACCTTCTAAGCTAATTTGAATTCAATAAGTTTATTTACTAATGCAGTCCAATTCATGGTGAGACGCTTCATGCACTGTCATGAAAACAGAAAGAAAATTTCAACTGCAGTCTTTCTGCAAGGCATTCTTCAGAAATGCTCCATAAAAAAGAAAAGTGTGGAAGAAACAGATTTACTTCTGTGGAGAGAAAGTGAGAACAAGCTAAAACTACTTGGCAAAGTAAGATATTTTTCTCTATGACCTATTTGGAAAGAGCCAGGAAGCAATAGTCACACACCTGCAGGAGAAGGGCTGCAGCAGTGTTTTGGCACAGAGTTTGCACCAAGAGATAAACTCAGACCATTGATACTGGTCTGGCGCCTGGTGACGTGGATGAAACAAATCCTTGGCCTCATCCCAAGCCCACACAAACATTTACAAAAGCATTGCAGTAATTGTGTAGGTCATATAATTCTCTACAAATGCTCAAGCATCAGATTCCAGTGATCTTTTTAAATGAGAAGAACACAGTGCAATTGCTCTGTTTTTCCAAAAAGGATGATGTCCAGCACATGGTCAAGGTGACTCTCAATATCAGAATTCCATCACAAATAAACTACTTAAAGCTGTTTATTAAAAATAACTCTTCCTTTAAAGCGTTCATGCCCTCTGTAAATCTTCTTTCTTGTTACTTCTTCAGGAGAGGATTGGTTTATAAGTTTTTGTATCTATATTTGATTAGTGCCAGAGGACTGCAGATGAATTCTTTCATCCTGCCCTAAATGCTTTTTGTTATATAGTTCTTCTTCTCCTCCACCCACTTATGCCCACTCTTATTTTGCACATAATTTCTGAGAATTGCTTCTTGTTTAGGACGTCTGCACCAGATTCAGAAAGAGAAATAGATATGCAGTTCACAGTATTCACTATCTATGATTTTAAAAGCAGTTTGGAGGATGTCACTGAGTAAAACATAGAGGAAATTTTCAGATTTCTCTGTTCAGGAAAGGGTTGGTTCAGCCGAATATCAAGGGAGAAGGGTCTCTGCCCTACGTCACACACAGAGGTGGCTTTGTCAGGCACTTGCACACAGAGCTGCTCAGCCTCAAAGCTGAGCTCCTTGGGTTTTGGAGGGGAAAACACCGGGACTGGCAGAGGGTGCCAGCACAGAGTAGACACCTGTGTGTAGCTGCGATACTTGTCAGCACCAGGCTGAGACCAGCACCTGGCTATGCCCCCTGAACTGAGCTCTAAAAGCTCCCTTCTTGAAAAAATGCAGAATTATTTCACTTCACACTGCAATTTTGCCACTCATAAAGGCAGATAAATACTGAGCAGGAAAGCCATTTACATGGAGTTCTTCAGAAGGCCTTTTTGTAACGTTCTATGTGGAGGTGCTTCATTGAATCTTTCTGTGTGACTGTCTTTTTTTTTATTAGAGAATTCACTTCCCATTCCTTGTGAATCCATAAAACTTGTTTGAAATAATAATTTTTAGGAGAAAATAATTCAATTAGTTATGACAAGGTTTAGGGGTTTTTTACATAAAATTTAAAAGAATTACATAAGGTCTTGAAATTCCACAGGTCAGATGAATTCCAAATACCGTTTTCTGAGGCTTGAGAGCTGCTGAGATATTCCATAGCTGGTGTAATTATCAGGTTACAGCATGCCAAGGAACAAAAAAGGTCTCCTCCCATCATGTACTTTAGCAGTGAAACTGCGAGTCATTCTGTGCATAACAGAGACAGGGAGAACACTGTCCATGATAACCTCTGTTTTCTTCTCCTAGTCCTGATCAGCATGTTCTGTCTTGCAAACGTGCTGTTCAAATGTACTAAACCTGCATTTATTAGGAATGTAGTGACAGTGACAGTGAGATTGAGAGTGATTCAAGCTCAGATGAAGAGCAGAGAATTACTACAAGAGTTTACCGACGGCGGTTGATTCTGAAGGTACTTCGTGATTTGCTTTTTTGAGGCGATGTTGGCATGAACGTGAGTTTGGTCTGCCGTGTCAGAATGTCAGTTTTGGCATACTGGAGCCCCTGTGGTAATGTGCTTTCCATTGCCAGTATGGATTTATAACCCAGTGCTAGGTTGCCTTTCCTTGCTTTAACACAGGTTTATGAGTGTCTTCTGTTGGAAAACAACTGTACTGCATGGAGTGCTGTTCCTTCACTGCCACTGTTGTGCATGGCATCTTAAAGACTGCAGCTAGATGCAGCATGTTGGTCTCCTGTAGAGCAAATATGAGCCACCGAGAAAGATGGGTAACAGTCTTTCCTTTTTTTTTTTTTTCTGTTGTCATTAAAAAATTCTGAGTTACAAGTTAAACATTTGGAATATATGGGTGGGATATAGGAAAGTATGAGGCACATACTCTGGTTGAAACTTGTGGTCCTAAGTGCTTAATGTGTTCTGGAAAACTTTCTGACTACAGCAGATGATCCTGATTTTAAATCTACCAAAGTTAATAGAAGTCCTTGCATTGCCTTCAGCAAGACTCTATTTAGTATATTTATTTGCCGATGGCCTTTACTTACAGCACGATATACTATATATACCAATAACAATGGTATTACCATAGAAGTAATTGTATTTGCCCTTATAATATTTTTTGTGTGGTCATACAGTATGACATTATTTTCCTGCAGCATGGAGCATGAGAAAATAAGTCTCTATCATAAACCATTATGTAATTCCTCAGTAACTTACAGGATTTATTAGATTCTTATTAGAAAATCATGTAGTCAAGCCCTGAAAAAAACCAGCAGGGTACCTTAGTGCTATTACAGCACTAGTGTAGTTTGCCTAAGCTGTTAATTGTTACTTTAGGATTAAATTGTGACACTTCAATTGCACATATCTATATCACTGTTGCTGGCATGCTTTGTGGAGAGGAGTCTGCAGACCACAAAAGGCACTGCACCTTTTGTGTAATGTGGGTGGCAGATAGGCTGCTCTGCACAGCTGCCAAAGGGTTCAAGGTGCAGAAGCTTTTGGAAGAGGAAGGGTGACTTTTCTGTCTGCCTTCACCATGAATTTCTTCAGTATACCTATTGTGCTTCTGTTCAGGACAAGACAGGAATGGCAAAACTGAGCTCGGCAGAAGTGAATGTTTTGTCTGATCCCCCACCTCCCCAAGCAGAACCTGCTGCCTTCCCTGGAAGGCCGTGGGCCTGTCAGGGTAATTACCCTCCCTCTGTAATTCCCCCTGCAGATAAGCACTGCTTATCACTGCTCAGACTTAGGAATGTGGTTTCTGTTTTCAAACGGGGGCAGGCGGCCTGTGGGTGATCACGGCCCCTCCAATGCTGCAGAAGCCTCTGGTAATACACGAAGTGTAACTGTGCTGCAGATTCAAAGACTGCATAGTTGGCCTGTGGATAAGGGCCCCCACCCAATTTATGTCTGAACTGTTTCGGTGTCTGCTGGTTTGCAGTCAGGAAATGTTGGAGTAGAAAAGAGGGAAGCCTGTCAAAGGCAGCTTTCTCTTGCTCTCTCTCTTACAGCCCCTGTGTTTAGAGAAAGGCACAGAAATTTGTTTTTAAATATGGTGGTATAATTTGGGGTAGAACTTTCTGAGCCATGGTAAAGCAGCATATGAAATGTTGGAATCTGCAGCTAGTGCAGACCCAGTGGGAAGGGTGTGCATGGCAAGTGGAGGCAGCTGAACCTGTACTGTTGGGAATGTGTCTGATCTCAGCTGGATTAGAGCTATATCTGTCTCTTGATTAGAAAATACATGTGATTCTTTGGTTATTTTCTGATCACTTATAGCTTCTTTTTTTATCTCCCACTCTACATCTTAAGACAGGCTCAAAAGACAACAAGAGAAAATCAGAGAGCAGCAATCATCAGGCCTTTTAGAGAAAGAATTTGATAGTGAAAGCAAAACCATTTTGATCATGTAAACTTCATGAAATGATGGTATGAAATGGAAAAATCAAGATTCAACACTGGTAGGGACCTGGACTTTTTTGTGCACATTCCTGAGAGCATAGGTCCGCTTTGGGTGAACTGAAACCACAGTGAGAGCACGCACAAGCTGAGGTACAGCTCCTCGATCAGGGAAGAGGTCTCAGGATGGAATGCTCAGAGGCCTGGAGCAATGCTGGAGCCTATGGAGGGAAAATAACTCACATTGCTGCTGCAGGGCCCCAAGCAGTGGCCAGGAGCTGCAGGTTCTCACCTGCCAGTGCCCCAGTGCCTGGAAAAGTGGGTGCTGTGCCTGACCCCACAGCCAGCTTAAGTCCAGCAGCAGTGGGCAGGGAATGAGGGTGTGTTTGGAGCCTCCACTGAGCAGAACTGCATGTGGGAACTGTGTTGTTTTACTGTAGCCTTTTTTAATAGTATCATAGAATGGCTTGGGTTGGAAGGGACATTAAAGATTGTCCAATTCTAATCCTGTGCCATGGGCAGGGACACCTATCATTAGACCAAGATGCTCAGAGCCCCATCCAGCCTGGCCTTGAACAATCCATGGATGGGTCATCCACAACTTCTCTGGGCAGCCCGTGGCAGTGTCTCACCATCCTCACAATAGAGAATTATCTTCTAATATTAATTGCTCTTCCTGGTATTCATTACTGCCTGTGTGTTGCATTTAAAGCAACAGAGGTACTCACAGCCTGCAGGCATATGGTTTGCTGGCACCAAAACCTTGAGGATAAATTGAGTCCTGTGGAAAAAAGGCTTTGCCATGTGCTTGCACAGGTACAGTCAGAGCTGAATTGCTTCATTACCTTTGCTCTTCTTTCCCAACTTGTTTTTCCTTTCCATTCCATTCTGCAGTGTTGCTAACACTATTACTTCTGTTTAACTCTACCTTAGTTCTCTATCCTGGCCCAAATACAGGGAAAGACTTTTCTCTCCCACGAAGGTATTTTCCCAGCAGTCCAAGAGCTGAGTCCTGTCAAGTACTCAGTACTCTAGAGCACATTCCCATGGGATTTTGCACTTCAGAGGGCTGAGCCCATAAAACCAGACAAGCAAGGACTGATGCCCATTTCCACATGTAATAGGATCATATTCTAACCTCAAGGTAGTGCAGATGTTTTTGTTTTTCTTCCTTTCCCCTCTTGTATTCACACGATGGATTGATGGCATGGGGCATTGCAAAAGAAATGGGTTTATGGTAGTGCAAGAATGCGAGCAATTAGCACACAAGGGGAAAATAAGAGTGCTTGCCACAATGTGAACATTCAAAGTCTGATCCAAAGCTCCTGTTATTCACCCATGACAGGAATCAGTGTCCAATTTTTCATGCTTTTTCAGAGGTTGTTAAATCTTTCATGGATACAAATTTTTGGCTAAATCTGTTTTAGTAAGATTCATGCCAAAAGGTTTATGGTAGAATGTAATGGAAAATAAAATATATTTCTAAGCAGTGGTTATTCAAATGTGATGTAATTTAGTATCTTGTACTTTTAGTACTTCTTGCCATTTTTATTGAAGATTTGTCCCTTTCCATGCATTTTGCCCATGAAACGCCCTGATTGTGGAGGGTTTGGTTCAGGCTGCACAGAAGTGGCCTGAACAGCAGTTATTCAAAGCTAGAGCCAGCAGCTTCCACGGTCTTGCTATTCAGGGGAAGCTTATTTATGGAAAATGAAATGCAGCCATCCTGTAGGTGATAAGAATTAAGTGCCTGTGCTCTGTGTGAGGAAAATGGGAAGCATTTCCTTTTGTGTATTCAGCTGGGCAGAGTGTCTCTACTGCAGTCTCTGGCTGGCTGGAAGAGCTGCAGGTAAGTGCCCTTTCCCTGTCCTGTCCCATGAGAGTTGGAGCTGCTGGCCTCATAGATAACATGGAGTAAATCAAACCCAGACTACAAGTGCTGTTCTGAGGTGTGTTCATCACGTTCTCCTCCATGCCACATGCACCAGACCTATGCCCCAGCTCCCAGTAGTGGACAATACTCTGCCCAGTTTGCAGCACCACTTGCTCTCAGGTCTCCCTGCCTTGCCTGTTGTTTTGTTGGGATTTTTCTCCCCCTCTTGTGGCTTTAGCAATACATCTGCAAACAAGCAACTACAGACTCAGCATGGGTGCAGGCAGAGAGTTGTGGCATCTGATTAACAAAGTCTCCCTGAGCAGGCAGAACTCACCAATGAAAATGACCTTAATGAAAGATGTTTGTCTCTCCTGCCACTGCCACAGAGGCTTGAGACCCCAAGGAGACTGAGGCACAGCTGCTGTTCATGCATTACAAGAATGTGATCTCAATACTGAAGGGATTATGTCCTGATGCTGGCTTAGGCCAGTGAGGGAAGAGGTCTGAGTGCTCTGTGCAGCTTCTGTTCCCATTGTGGCATTGCCTCTTGTCTTTGGCAAAATTAAATATTTAGGATCTTTTCATCTTGCTTATTTCTGCCTGCTTTTAAATTCGTTTTTATCCATGTGGGTAGGATGCATCCAGCTGCACCTTTTTTCTCCACTGTTACAACACTAGATGTATGGGAGGAATAAAAGGGACTATTTTCCCTCTAGTAACAAAACAAACATGAAAGAAAACCAGAGCTCTGACTAATCTACACTGAACTTTGGCACAACACTACAGCACTGACTGTATAAGTCCATTTATCTGAAGGTCTCTGGGAACACCCATAATCTGCGCATAACTGTTAAGAAAATCAGTGGAGCTGGCAGAAGACTTGGAGAAACTGCTCTTTGCTTCTCCTGCCCTGGAGAGCAACAGAGAGAGGATACCAGCTGGTTTTGGCAGGACTACACTCCAGCGAGCAGGGTGACATTAAAGCACTTTGCTTTGCAAAGCTTCCTGGCATGTTCTGGGGCTGAGGCTTGCATACTGCAGCCTTTGTATGCTTTAGTCCCAGGGATGTAACTGGGCTTCCAGTAATCACGGTATTAAGTTTTCTCCCTGCCTTTCTAAAGCTTTTGGACAGTGATTTTGACTGGTCAAGGGTAAAATGAAGCTCACATAAGTATGATGCAGCAGAAAGAATTTTATTATTTAGCTGTGATGCAGATGCACCAGCTTTGTGTTTAAACACAGCTTTTGTTGACAAGGTCATCTAATGTGTCATTCTAGCCCAATGCTGGTTGGAGCTCTTACAACTAAAACTGCCTGTGTGTAGGGTTTTTTTCCCTAGCAAACATCCATCTTTTTAACTGCATAGGATTAGAAAAGTCAGTAAATCAGATCTACCTCCTACCAGTTGTGATCCCTCCTGCAATTTGTTTAACCACCCACCAGCGAGAGAATTGTGAAAGCTGGATTTCATGCACACTGACTGCTGAGTATTTACAGCATTTATCCTTAAATTGTGCTTAAAGGAGCATGTAGCTAATTAAAACCCAAGATTCACCAGACCTTTAAAACTGCATTTTCTTTCAGGAGGCATCATTCAGTGCAGCAGTACACTATTCATTTCATTTGAAGCTGAACACAGTAATTCTCACTAGGTTGTTTTAAGGGATAACCTTGCTCATAGTTGCAGTAAGGAGTCAAAGAACCAGTACATGTAAGTGGTGTTGGTGTGCTTAGCATCTGATGACCTTGCTGCTGGCTATGTCGTTTTATTTCTGGTTCTCATGGATTTTATTGTAGTGGCTTTGGAGACCCTACTCATAATAGGGAACCTTTCCATACCTCTGTGCTCCATGGGATGTCTGTGCCAGGGTTCCATCCTGCTCCTTGGGGTACTGTATGGAGCCCACTGAGGAGTCTCTGAACCCACACATGAAAGGCCAGGAAAGAAACTGTGCAGCTAGTTCCCCATCTGCTCTGCATCTGATTAACGTGTGAAGTCTTCAGAATCAGTCTTTCCCCCTCCTGTCTCTTTGTGAGTAGGAAACCCCACGGGTTTCAGTTCCCAAACCCTTTACCCCATCACACCCCTGCCTTGCAGCAGTCCTGTCCCTTTCTCGTTTCTGCCACCTTGCTCGTGAGAAAGGAAGCAGCCGGCTGCCGCTGGGGCCCCGCTCGCCGCAGGGACCAGCCTCGCACTTCCCTCCTTCTGCACAGAGCCTGGTGCAGTGCTTAGGCAGGTGTGCCATTTCTCCTTCTGGGGAATGAATCTTTCAGGCTCCATCTGAAGGCTTCAGTAGCTGTTTGTTCTGCTGTGCTTTTGTAGGGATGCCAATGTTCCCTGGCCCGGGCACCTCAGCTAGGTGTGTCTCAGGCACAGGACCTCATCCTTATGTCCCTATGCAGTGGAATCCACCTGGCTGTGGAACCTGTCCTTCTCTTGGCAATGCTTCCTGAAACACCAAAGTTCAACAAGTTGTACAGTTTGCTAACAGTCTGTGAGGGCCTGGGGAAAAAGATATGTAAAATGTCTGAAGCTGTTCCATTGCTTAATTATCAAGTAGTGACTTCAGTACAGCTTTCAATGCAAAACCAGCAGAAATTCTGTACTTGTGAAGAACGACAAACATAGCTGGGGCATCTGCTCTGCAGTCCTCCACCCGGGCCCCTGCCTGCTGCCATTCTCCCCAGGTGAGGAAAATGGAAAACCTTGGCTAGAAAAGACCTCAAATGGTTTGTAAACAAAAGGAAGGGTTTGTTTTGCTTAGATCTTAGAAAGAGCATATAATACCAATGCTACAATGTACATCTTGAAGAAGCTGCATTAGTTGGGAAAACAGTTTTTAAAAAATGCACAGGGCATTACTATATTTGTTTATTATTAAGGAGCACCAGGAGCTTATGTAGACAACTATGTAGTGTATAGACCACAATAAATAGAAACTATATTTCCCCCGTGCTGTTAAGTACATTGAAGCATTACAAAAGCTGTAATAGACTCCTTTCAAATATTATTTTGTAGTTAATATTATTATAATGTATTTTATACAGTGTTTTCTTTCTACTTCCTCTCTCTACTTTTAATTTTTCCATAGTGGGTTGAGGGTGAGGGGAGAAGAAAAGTTTTAAGGATTTTTTTTTGTTTGTTTGGGTTATTCATTTACAAGTGGAAATTTTTCATATGTAGGCCAGCTACATTATCATTATGTTTTCCTTACTTATATGAAAGATATAAGCACAGACAATGGATATTTTTGAAGCATCAAAAGCAATACTTGCTTCAGCACCCAGGTTTGGAAATATGACTTTGTGAGGTAAAGTTAAAAAAGTTCTTTTGGAACATAAGTTAATTACTTGGCTCAGACTCTAAAGTAATGTCATTTATTTATGATTTGAGCAATAATTTCTTTAAGTGGAATTAAGTCACTGGCATAGCAGCTAGGAAACTGCTTTTACATTTATTTACATTGGTCCTATAAATTGCTGGTACTATAAGAAGTGATGGCTGGAGTACTGCTGACCTCAGTAAGTCATGGACCAGGCTGCCGAGGCTCCTCGGCATGGTGGCACCATGCCGGACAAAGTGTCACGTAAGATAACTTCCTTCATTTTGCAAGTGCTGAGAAGTCCTGTCTGTCTTCTGTGTTTGTGTTTAAGACCTTGTGTTTAGCAAGCTCTAGGCAGAGCTGTCTTTTTAGGTCCCAAATTTCCCCCATGTTAGACCATGTTTCTGCATGTGCCGGGCACTGAGAAGCTGTGAAAAGCTAAGGGATGTCTCACAGGACTCAGACTGACCACTCAGTTTTGTTGCCCAGAGAGCTTCCTGACATGCATTACTTAATAAGAGCAGTGTGCTAGAAGCTCCCTACAGGCTTTAAGGCAACATTTTGTAGAATAAATGCACAGGTATCAGCATTGTTAAATGAATGAGGCTTTCATACAGTTAATGTGACATAAAGCAAACTGTTACATAAAGTTGAAGCTAGCATGTGCTTGTTGCTTGGATTGGTGTGGAAATATGTGTGGGTTTGACAGAATATAGGCTCTATTGCTAATCTTATAACACATTCTTTAGGGTGAGGAAGCAAAAAACATTCCTGGTGAATCTGTAACAGAGGAACAGTTTACTGACGAAGAAGGAAACGTCATCACAAGAAAAGTAATCATGAATTATATCACTGCTCTGAGTCTTTGCATTCAAGTAACTTCTTTTAACATACTTTCTCCCTTTAGAATCTAGGAAAAAAAAATCGATACTTTTCATATATTGCTTCCCACAGATCACCCGGAAGGTAGTAAGACGTGTTGTTATCCCCCATGAGAGGAAAGTTGGTGAAATGGTAATGCAACGGGAACTGCAAGGAAATAACAGTAGGCGCAGAGGGTTGTGTTGACTGCTAGAAAGTGCTGCTAAAGGGCTGGAGGTTTGCATTTAACAAGAAGCCTTGGCAAAAAGTGCAGTGCTTGCAGTTATTGGCGAGTTGTGCATTGGGATCACGGGGCAGGGGCAGCGTCAAGGGGGCCTGGCCAAATTCTGTTGGCACAGGACATCAAGGTCTGTTTCTGTGAAACAGGCAGCAGGTCTAGGCCATGGATTTGAGGCCTGGTTTGTGCCATCAAGTTGAGCCGTGTCTGTGTGTTTGGTTAAGCTCTTGCAGAATCTGTGCCTTACAGCTGTAGGTGGATTGTGTGGCCTTTCCACCAGATCAAAGGAATGAGCTGCAGTCTGATCCCAGCAGCCTCTCACTCACCTTGGTGTGATACCCCTGATGCTGGTGACTGAGGGTTTGCAGGATTCAGGTCAACAGGAACATACCCAAGCAATGGTATCCTTTACAAGCAGGATTATATCCTGGATATCCTTTACCGAGACAGGATTTTGTCCCTTCTGATCAAAACTGGAAGCCTTCTGCAGGCCTGGACTATGCCCAGCTTTATCACCCTGACAGTGGGAAGAGTAGGACACTATTGTGTGCCTGCACACCCCAGCTCCTCTTTGGAAAGGGCTTCAGTGACAGGGGCAGGAATGGGCAGGCTGTGCCTCAGCCATCAGCTGTCCCAAGGAGGCCTTGGGGGAATGGCCATTGCTTCTGGAAACAGATGGCTTCAGAGGAGCTCGTGCCTTCTTCCCCAGCACATGGCCTTCAGATGTCTCTGCTCGAGTAAAACTGTCATTGGAGCTAATGAAATTCTTGTCTGAGTGAAAACAGATTCGGAAGAGAAGATAACAAATACCTTTTATTTTCTGACCAAAAAAAAAAAAGAAAAAAAAAGAAAGAAAGAAAAAGAAAAAAGCTGAGGACATATAAGTCAGAGAAGAGAATGGAAACAAACTTATTTCCATTCCCTCTTTCCTAGTTGTTTATGAAGAAAAAAAAATCCTGCCCAGCAAGGGGTAAACATTTTCAATTTCCTGCACCAGATTAGATTAGTTAAAAACTACAAATAGTTACAAATACATCAATGCAGATCACCTGAGGGGTAAATGCTCCCTGTAGCCACACATAAACAGATGCCTTTCTCTGATGTGAGTGAGGCTTGTGATTACTGGAGAATTTATTTTTAGATGATTATTGAGTTACTTTTAATGAGCAAACATGAACTTTATTTTGGGTTTGATATTTTAAAGACACTGAAACCTGCACTGCTTGCCACTGTCATTGGTTTTACTTCTGTGCTGCTTCAGTGGTGGTTTTTGCTGGCTTTCTTCCTCTTCCCTTTATTCCGTTACTAACCTGCTCACTTTAAAGCACAGACATTGTGAAACATCATAAGAGCAGCCCCAGCCTCTGCTGGTGAGAATGCCCACCAATTCAGCTGACCCAGGAGGACAGTTGGGAAAGAGGATTTTTCCCTGTCAGTGGCATTGGCTCCCACTGCAGTTGGCAGCAGGGGCTCTGCCAAGGACTGACTGCTAGCTGGGCACTCCAACCCAGGGGTCAGGCTGAAATTGTAGAGCTGTGTTTTCTGCTTGAAGATGATATTTCAGACCTGTGCTTTTGCAGCGCAGCAGAGTGGATAAATAGATTGTGTGTATCTTTGAAATGAAGTGTTAATGTGATTTAACGGCTTTTTACTTATCCTGTTACAGCAAAATCTGTATCCTGTTTTGGAAACTGGTTTACAATTATGAGTGTTCTCTCTGGACTGTGTTAATGTTTATACTTTTCCTTTAAAGCAGGGAGAAGCTTACAAGGTTAAGACAAAGAAAGAAGTCAGACATGTGGAGAAGAAAAGTTACTCATGAAAGCTGAAAGCCGACCACTGAACGGTCAGTGCCATCAATTTTCTTTCCTTGTTGAAGGCTTTTTTGCCAGCATGGGGAGCAGCACCTGGGCTGCACAAAGGCTTGCCTCTGCTACTCTAACTTTGCTTCCCAGCTGCAGACCTGAATAGCTGGCCCTTGATCTTGTAAGCAGAAAATGACCTTGTGTTCATGTAGAGAAATTAAGCTTTACTTCTTGGAAAATAAAGCAAAGCAATACTCAGGCATGTGCAAGATTTCTGGGAATTTTACAGTGTGTAGTGTTTTTAATCCATAGAACTTTCTACCCCTGAAAACTTAAACACAAATAGTAAAGGAGCTGCACACAAACCTAGGAGTGAAATGCTTCTTCCACTCTCAGACATGTGATTTGAGGGCAGTTATGCAAGTCAAAGTCCTTGTAAGTGAAGTGTCTCAATATTTGCCAACAAATAATCCCTACCAACTGTTTCTTGTGAATTTTATTGATTTTATTGAATCCTTAATGATTGTAGCAAGCCAGCAGCTGATGGTATAAGGGCTTCCCAAGCTAAACCCAAATGCACAGACTAACCCTTACAGGGGACTCTGTAAAGATGTGATGGAGCACCCTGAAGCCAGAGGCTGCTTTGTCTCACTGACACAGCTACAGTCACACAGAGATGTGCCTGTAAATATGGGAGGAGCCTGCCTGTGTCTGTCAATGCTGGTCCATCAGTCATGACTCCAAGCATGTAGGTTTACCACAGGCACGTCTTTTTTCTGCTCAGAACTTCTCTTAGCTTTGTTTGGTTTCAGGAATTGGATAGAGGAAGAGTTCATGAAGTGCAAGACTATGTATTATCCTTTTTCTGTACATATGGTATAGGATTGACTGTAAGATTTAAGAACAGATTAAACAGGACCTGGCAAATAGACCAAATAGTGAGGAAAAGGACAGACAGAAGCAGAGTCTTTCTTGAGTCACCAGTCCCTTCTAACTGATGCAACATAAGGTAGCCCCTGCAGCCCCCTGGCCCTACAGGTGCTTTGTGCCTGTGAGTGGAGCCATTTAGACAAACAGCACTCAGTCTGTGGGATCTAGCTGAGGGATTTATGGGATCAAGCCCCAAGCAGCAAGCTCTGTGAGGTGACTGATGTGATTTCAGTATCTGATAAGCACCTACTGCATTCACCTGAATTCCTGCTTTTACTGAGAGTCCTCCTGTGTGTGCTAATAGAATAATGCAGCTTCACGTGGCTTGGTGCTCAACATACTCATAAAATATTGTTTGGAAAAGGGAGGTGATTCTTTTGACACAGCTTTCCCCTTTATGGAGCTCAAGGATATGGGAGTAAAGCAAGCCAAAATTATGGCACTGCTTGTGTGAAATTGTGTCCCACACTGGGTCCCGTGCTGTTCCACTGTCAATCTGCAGGGGCAAAGCAGCAGAAATGTGTAAATTCAGGCTTTAAAGGCAAGATGGGGCATTGAACCCCATCAGCAATGCAGCTAAAGAAGTTTGATGCAAAAGACGCCAGGGATAAGAGAAAAGCATTTCATTTTATAATAAAATTACATAAATAAGGCAGTCCTTGTCTAATACATGAAACAGAGTCTGACCTTCAGGAATCCAGAGTCTGAGTTCCTCAGAACCAGATTTGCTCCCATGACTGCTGATGCATTTCTCCTGTGATTTCTAGTAGGCAAGTCTTCCATGCTAGAGTCCCTGAGGAACTCAGGGAGTCTGCCTTAGATAATGAACCTTTGCTCCAGGGGGAACTTTGTCCTGTAAGATGAACCTCTGTGCTCCAAACTTTGATATGATAAGCATGACCAAATGTGCACTAAGTAATTGTGAGTCTGGTCAAGAGTCCATTAAAAATATTTCATTTGGATGCAGAAGTGGATGTATTTGCACAGGCAGGGGATTTTATAGAAAAACTATTTGTTTTGTTACCATAAAAGACAAAAAAATTCCTGTTGGGCAGGCAGAGGTGGTTCTTTCCTTTGGAGTGTTTGAAAAAATCACGATGTTAGCTAGGTTTTGCTATAAAAATGTCCCTGTCACCATTGCAGATAAGCCCACAGTGAAGCACAGGTTGAAAGGAGAAGCCGAGAACTCTTGCATGCAGTTCCGCAGGACAGCACAGTGTGAGCTGGCATGACTGCTGCAGTGGGAACAACAGGACAGATTTATGACAACTGTAGATGTGGGCAAGGACAGATTGCTTTAGTAGAAGGAGACTGCAAGTGCTCCTGGGGAATGCATGTGGACCTGTGACCTGATTAGTAAACAGGCATGTCGGTGCCAGCCACGCTCCCGAGCAGGCTGCCCTGCGCCCAGGTGCCAGAGAGCTGCGGGGCTTCCAGCTCCTGCTCGTTCGTGTGGTTGTATTTCTGCTTCCTGCCCTCTCTGCTGCAAGACATTGCTGTTGTACAACAAATGTCACAAACTTGCTGTGCTTATGTGCATGGCTCTGGTTTGAGGGGTCAGAGAGCAGGAGCTGGACTGTCTCTCCTCAGTGCCACTCATGCAAGCCAGGCCGGAGGGGGATGGATGGGGCTGCTCCTTGTCCTTGCTTTTGTCCTTCACCAAGCCTCCTAAAGGCTGGGTGCTGCATTCCTGGCTCTGCCAGTCATGTTTCCTGAGCAACTGGCAGAGGTGGATGTGCAAGGAGAGCAGGTTTTCCATTACTGTGGGGATGCTTGCACACAATGAAGAAAAACATGCTGTGGAGTAGAAGCTCTTTCCATCTGGAGATGATGCTGTTCCTTCCACAACCAAAGATCCTATTCTTGTCATCATTGCATCAGATGAACTGGTGCCATGCCCAGGGTGATGAAATGCAGTGCTGCAAACATATTTGTAAATCAGTTTGTGAGCACTATGGACATCTGCAGCTGCATTTTCCCCTCATGCAAGAGCTCAGCTAATGTCATTGCCTACCTAGAAACTGTGATTTAGCTTATTGCAGAATTCCATTGTGGCAGTTACATTTCTGTTTAGTCAGGGAAAGGCATGAAACTGGTTCTAACAAGGTATTTCTGAAATGATTTGTTCTCTGTTTTCTCTCCACAGTGTGCTTTTACTGCCAGTATTCTAGAGGGACACTCATGGAAGAAAAATCAACAGGAATTAAACATCCACGTATAAAAGTGTGTGTGTGTTTGCTGCTTCCCCACATTAACCGCATGGTTTTTATGCAAAAAAAAAAAACAAACAAAAAAAAAAAATCCCGAACAAAAAAATTAATTTAGCATGAGCCAATTTACAGAGCATGGAAATTCACGTTCATTCACAGGATTGGAGGGTGCAGAGTTACCAATGCAGTGTATATACAAGATGCCATGCTGTTAACAGCTTCTCTCAAGCAGTTTGATGTCATCTCAAAAGAAAAAAATTCCTGTGGCCAGAGAGGATGTGCAAGACAAAATGGTTAAACCATGGAAAGACACTAAAAATACTAAAATCCACAACAGCTCGCCTTATTTTTCTTGGACCCAAACTGTCAGGGTATAAAACACTATTTGTTTCTTTTTTAAACATCAGTAGTTTTGCTGTAAATAAATAACACTGTATAAATTCTAACGAAATAGAATAAATGTTGATAAGGCACTGCCTTTTCGATCACAAACAGAATATTGCAAATGCATTGAACAGGCTAGGTGTCTCAAATGGCTGCACCTACAGGGATATTCTGGGTGTATCTTCACAGATTCTTGTATATTAGCAATTATAATGTTTGTATATGCAAAATCGCTAGCTTGATTTTAAAAAAATCTTTAAAATCTGCTGCAAATTTAAATGATTCCCAAAATGAGGAATTCTGTAGTTCTGTGAAAATTTTTCTTCAGAGTACTAATATTTTGATGCATGTGTTTCACCTTATTTTGATTAAATCTTTTCCAGTTTTGCAAACACTATACCGCAACATGAAAAATAAGATTTTATCTGTAAACACAAAGCCCTTCATCTAATATTTGTTGCTGTTGCCAATTTTTCAATGAAATGACCTAAGACCCATAACATATACAGTAGTTGCATTATGGGGAGGGGGGTGCTATCTGTTCTTGCTTTATAATGGGGGTAATGCTTGCAGCTTTAGAAGTGGGTTGGTGCTCTAAGGAGCACAAGTTCGGGATATTTTTAAATGAACTGAAGAGAAATTATTAGCTAATAGACTGGCAGCACGCTGTAAAATTATTACTGTATTGTGTACTGGCTATAAGATGTAGAATCTTTCAGTAAGCCAATCATCTGTAATCATCCTAGCAGTGTAATATTAGGTTGTTAAGGCTGCTGTGTTTTAAAGGGCATTTTTATTTGGTTTTTGGTGAAATACTTTAATTTGTTGATTATATTCATATGGAAACAGCATTCATTGATAATAGCTCTAATTACATATGTATGAAAACAACAAACACTGGATGATCTAGTTGATTATTTAAGCATAAAATAAATTGTGTTAAAACTCTTGGATAATGTGTATTTGGCAGTGTTCTTGTACTCTACAGATATGAGGCTTCACCAGCAGTTATCTGCCCCTGGCTTTCAGCTGCTTTTCCTCTCTGTTTCTTTTGTCTGATCCACCTTTTCATCTTCCCAGTGAGACAGGCCATTGCTTGGCAGGCTCTCCTCAGGTCGGGGCAGCAGGAAGAAAACACAGCAGTCAGCAGCACATGTCCAGCAAAGCTAAGGAAAATCCACTCTCTGGCTTGGAGCTGTGGGAAAGGGCCTGTGCAACAGGGGTATGTGCAGCCCTTTCTCCAACACATGTGAGCTCTGGACCTCCTGTAAATTATTTTGCCCTGTCAAGAACCAGGAAAAGCAGTAGCAAAAGCAATTTTTACTCCAGTATCAATCAGATCAGTAACAGACCCACAGCCTATGAGGACATTAAAATGTGCATCCCCTGTGTATTGCATGCACTTCCTGTATATTATGGGTGATAGAGCACTATATAAAGAATGTGGCCAAAACAGAAGTTTGTAGACAACATCAGTACACACACTGCTCTGAACTGCAGGCTTCTACTCAGGTGCAGTAAATATAGTTTATTACTCAGGGACTGGTTTTACCTTCTTTTAAGGCAACATGAAGATGAGGTATTTCATCCCAGCTTTGGCACCTGAGGAAGCACCTCTGCTACAGATCCACCTGAATTTGCTTGTTGTTATCTGGTGATCCCCACAGGACCTGGTCCTCAGCCGGGGTCAGTCAGCAAAGCTCTTCTGACTGTGATGAACAGCACTTGGAGAATGTAACAGGTTGGTTTGTCAGTGTGTCCGAGTTGTTGGGGCCACTGACTTTTGAAACAGTGACAGTAAATTAAGTTTTCATCATTTGAGCAGCCAGTCTGTGTTGCAATGTATGTTAACCTAGGTCAGGATACTTCTGGTACAATGCTGGTGGTTCAGATCCTTATGCCAAAGTTTGGAGGACAAATGCCACTTACACCACTGGAGAACAAGTGCGTGTTACTGCAGCTCACAGTCCAACAGCAGTGATCATCTTGCAGATCTCCCCATCCAGATGCCTCCCTCCCCTTGAGTATCCAGCTGAATGAGAAAGAGTATTTTCAGTAAATGCTGTGAGATGTATATGTATAATATTATATCATGATTGTACAGTCAGAAGCAAAGGCTGTGGTGACAACCAGCAGGAAGGCAGGAGCTGTACGACAGAAGAGCCTCGCTTCAATCTCTAACAGCAGCCCAAAGGCAGTGTTTTGTTTGACTCATCTCTTCCTCTGCCTGGTTCCCGGTTAGTGCCTGGTGCTGGTGTGGAAAGAAGCTGTGACTGTACCTGGAATGGCAGCTCTGGCAGGCAGAAGCGCTCGTTCTGTATGCAGAGAAGTGAGGCTGCTTGTGCAGGTAGCAGAGGTGTGTGGGTGAGTCTCGGCAGCTCTCCTGCCGTTGCTGGGGATTTCTGTGGCAGCTCCGCGCTCGGGGAGCGGCTCTGGACTGTGAGAGCACACGTGAGTCGCTGCCGGCTCCGCTGGGGGCTCCGAGGGCGCTCCTGGGCCGTGCCATGGGGGTGCCCGAGCAGGCTGCGAGCACGGCACACGGCTCTGCTGGGCCAGCGCTGGACGCGCCCAGCAGCACAAACCCCACCTCTTGTAACATTGACTGGCACTGTGCCTGAGACAGAGACACAGCACTCTATGATCCATGCGACAAAAAGCCTCTTTATTATTCTGACTTCACTTTAAATACCTTTCTTAATGTTCCCAGGTAGGCACCTATGACTGGTTGAAAGTTCAGGCTGCTCAGCTCTCTGACCAGTAGCCTCTGCAGCTTAGGCTGAGACTCATTGGATCAAATCCTTGTCTATCTCCAATTCTGTCCTGTCTCTGTTCCCTGCAGGCCTGTCTATCAGGCCAGGCTGCTCCTCCCATATGTGGCCAGGTTAACTGCCCAGTACAAGCCAACTTGTGCTGTGACAACCGCTGGCAGGTCCCAGTCCCCAGCTGCTGCTGCGTGGACACCTGTGTTAGTTACAGTTTGCCTTCCCTCTTAAATACAAAGAGACGACAGAGAGCAGGAACTCTCCAGCTAAATTCACAGAGTTTAAAATTTCATATTAAATGCTGCACAAATAGGATTTTCTGGGTGTTGGTTTTGTTTTGCACTGAGTGGTTCCAACAGTAGCTCAGGATATTTGGGAAAAACAAGGTTGAGGTGTAAATGGTCATTTGAGATGGAAAACAAAAATCTTGCCAGATCTAGCCAACAGCACAGACAGCTCTGGAGTGAGTGAGCACCCTACCTAAATGCAGGCTTTTGTATTTTTTTTCTTTTTTTTTTCGTGTTTATCTCCATGAGAATATTCCCCTTAGAGGCAAAATTGTAAGTCATGGGACTCTGATTTCATCTGTTAAAATAAACCTGATTGCTAAATACATCATTATTTTCATCCTTTGATATTTGATTTAGCAGTAATTAATAACACTGTAGAGTATCCTACCATACATTTTCCATTTCTGAAAGAATATCAATTACATTTTATTTGTGGCCAATAATAATGTCAGAAATTCTAAGAGCTCCCATAATGTGAAGCCGACATTAGTGGGATAAGTGGCAGTCACTTGTAGGATTGCAGCACCCTGCTAATTAATGCTAATTTCCTGGGGGGTTGTTTAACACAGGCTTTGTCTGCACAGTGTGCAGGAAATCGAGGTGCTCTAGTGGGGAGGCCACTGCAGCCTAGGATGTGAGACACATGCTCCCAAAAACCTCTCCATGCCCTCTAGAGAAGGAGTTTATAACTGTGGCTTCTTTGAGCAGGACCAAGTCAATAAAGTTTGGTGAAGCTCCATGAAGTCCATCAGTGGCAATTTTATCAAATTTCTATAAAAACGCAGCAGCTATATTTTCTATAAAAGCGAGCAGCTTGGCCAGGAGGACCTGTGCCAGCCCTGCATGGTTGGACAGCTCTGCACGATGGCTTTGGCACAGCCATCCTGCCCCTGACAGCCCTCTCCCTAGGGATGGGGGTGCAATCCAGAGGGCTGGAACTAGGCTGGTTAAGGCTGGTGCAGGGATGCTGGGCAGGGTATTGGCAAGGTGCTTTGTTGTTGCCCTAGCCACATGCATGTATGAAAAAGCTGCTGATGATCCATTGCATCCTTGGCCTTGGGGTCATGTTTGGGAATTGCCAAGGGACAGGAGGAGGGGTAGGAATGCAAACAGGACCTCTGGTTTCAGGGTGGATCCTACCAAACTGCTGCTGGAGGAGGAGGAGCTGCCCCTGGCTCAGCTTGCCTCTAACCCCCAAGTGAGCAAGGGAGGGAAAACATAGTGCACAAGAAAATACTCTTGCTTAGTTGAAAGTACAGCAGTTTTCTGATGGAAATGTGGACCCTTTAAACTCAGCCTGCTTCAAAATTCTTGATGTAAAAAGTAGTCCATTTCTGGGAGAGGAAAAGGTTAGTGAAGGACAGAAAAATGAGCTGCTCAAGGAAAATCTATGGATGTGCCACATTTTTCATAACTACTGATGCTAAAAACAGCATGCAAACTGTGCATGTCTTTATTTATTTGACCCTAAGCCATGGTGGATGGTGAAGATTTATCATAAAAGTTTTGTTGGTGCTTTTTTGTTGGTTGGTAGCATGGCGCACCACGCTAATATTCAATTATTGAGAGCTATTGGGGCTATAAAACAGCAAAGTACAGCAATCCCCTGTTCACCAGCTTCCTTGAAAGGCTTCCAGGGGCTGAATATCATTATGATATGGCCAGACCAAAAGAACCAACCTAGTATGAACTCTGAAAAAAAATTCCCTGGGGAGAACAGGGATACAAAGGCAAAGCCCCAGAGCTGAAGATGCATTAGCTGCTGGTTGGCTACTACACAGCACATTTTCATAGTCAGATACTCTATCCTACTAAGACTTCTTTCCTAATACAGCTTTCTGATTAAATAATTGCTGGTCAGAAAAGCAAAGCAGCATGACATTATTTTCATCTGAATTGCTTGTTAGAAAACATGTTTTAACTTGCATCAATAAATGCCTTAATCCACAATAGTAGTGATTTGGGTTTCTTCTGCTCATACAAATATTTTTCAAATCAAGCTTTCTCCCCTTCTACAACCTCTCCACATATGCACTCCATTTCCCCCTTTTAATCTTCCTTTTTGTACAGGTCACATTCTTTTTAGTGCTTATTTTATTTTCCTAGCAGTAGTTTTCATTAATTGCATTTTCCTGCAACTTTGTCTTTCCATTCCGTCTTCCCAACCCCCCTCCCCATTTCAGTCAGGTACTCTGAGTACTATGCAGACTTTTTTTTCCTTGGGTTAATTAACTTTAGTTGGCCTTTTCCTCTTCAGTCTATAACTATTGGATATTTTAATGAAATTGTATTCTTATAGAAGGTCTTCCAGCTGATTGTTAGACCTCTGGAATTACATTAAGGATTACATTAAATCTCTGAACATACCTCCTCTATCCCCTCACACCTAGAAATGTATTTTATGCAATATTTCTACTGTTAATGTGAGTTTATGGAACACTGTTTCTAATTGCCCATTACCTCTTGTAATGATAATTTCTGTGAATAAATCCCTGTTTTATTATTTCTTCTTCTAGATTGGTCTGCTCTCCTACCATAATGGTGTTGGTGATATTTTCATATTCTTTATTTCAGCAAATACCTTTCCTTTCCCCCTTATAGTTCTGCATTTATTTTTTATGCAATAAAAGATACTGAGGCAAGGAGAGGGGCACCTTGTCCTGCAGGTGCTGTGGTGGTGGCAGGCTGGTTGTGGTGGCTTTTCCTGTGATGCCCAGCCCCTCGCTGTCTGCAGTGGGGACCAGGACCAGTGGCAGTCCTATCAGTTGGACAGCCTCTGCTGTACATGTCTTCAAAAGGGGGTTTTGCTAATTTTGCTTATACCACATATTTACACTTTTCCACATCCTACAGATGTGAAAAGCATGTGATTTTTAATTTTTGGGGGGTCCTAATTAGGATAACATTTTCTCTCCCTGTTTAATCTATTAATTAGGAGTGGTTGGCTGTAATTGTAATTAAATATACGGGTGTTATTTTTTAAATGACTGAAATGCTGTTGCAACAAGAATGATGCCATCTCAGATCTAAACATCCAGGGCCCTTGAGTTTTCCTCCCACTCCTCCACTGACTCAGTGCTTGTCATTGGACAAGTAACTCAGCTTCCTACCTCCCTTTCTTGCCTTCCAGGGCTATTGTGTGAATTAATTAGATAATGTTTCACCATGGCTTTGAACTAGAGAGAACTACAAAAGTGCCAAGTTATAATTCACTGTTATGAAAGTCAGCATGCTGGCTGGGAGCAAGACCTCTGATGCCAGCCCAGCAGAGAGGGACAGCAAAAGTGGCTGGGGAAAAGCTCCCCCCTTGCCTCAAGATCTCTCATCTCTATAGCTGCTGTCTACACCACTCTAGGAATGCTCTGCTGAAGGCAGCACCAGCAGCTGCCTGGTGTGATCCCAGGGATGCAGCCCCTGGCTGAGCCAATCCAGCCCAGTTGCTGGGTTGAGGATGTTGCCTGCACCTCCCTGTCTGTTTTCAGGCTAGTTTTGTTGTCTGAATGAGCAGAGGACATGTCCTCTGGAAAATTATAGTGCTCCAAATCAGCAAAGCACTTAAGATTAACATTGATAGGCCTGAAGAGTGGCTTAAGGTTAAGCGCCCTGTGGGGCTTGCTGGGTAAGATTAGCCTGGAGCAGATGTGTGTTTTGCTGATTCAGGCTTTCAAAATATTCAGGCCTTGATTTAGCAAGACACTCAAATGTGAGCAGTCTTGCTGAAAGCATTGGAGATAACTGGCTGATCAAAGCTGAGCAGACAGATGGAGAAAGAACATTAAGATATAAACTTTACTGCTAGTTTAGAAATTAGTTTGATTTGAGGAGCACCTGTGCCTGTGCACAGAGACAAACCAGCTTTCCACCTTTTGCCTGTGCTGTGGAGTGCGTGCATGAAATAACATTTTCTCATGACCCAGTGGTGTCCAGCCAGCTTCCCAAATACCAGCAGACCTATTTGAAAGCATTTCTGGTGAAATGCAACTACCTGTCCAAAACAGTGCTCACTATTTTTTGAATCCTATTTTAATCCTTGAAGGTTTTTATTGCACTCATGCTGGCGGAAAGGCTCAGCCAGGGCACGGCTGCAGGGCAGAGGAGCTGGCAGCCACCCCAGGTGGTCAGGCTTGGTCAGACCCAGGGGTTGCTGCAGGGGCATTTTAGGACAGCACTGAGAATGTCTCATGAGGCCTCATGGACATCATCAACTGCTCTGTGCATCTATGGCAGCATCTCTTGAGGAGAATGCTCTTAGGTTTTGGGAGAAATCCCACCCTAACTAAGCCCAGAGATGGGAAACCCAGCTGAGGGGCAGCAGTTGCCAGGGTTGTGCTGAGGGCTGCTTGGTGGCTTTATTACATTTTAATGTCATCACCAGGATCACTATGAAAGTAATGGGATGCAGGAGTGTGCCTCAGCTTCCACAGGGCTGGGTAGGGGATGCAGGACCTTTTGTAGCCTGAAAAGCCCTGGACTGATGCCTCCTGATGGGCTTGAGAAAGAGCTGTGGGTCGCCGCTGGTTCTGGATGGGGACTCCCCCTTGCCCCTCCCTCCATTCTGAGCCATGTTTGGGGCAGTATCACGTGCCAGGGAGAGACACACGGACAGATCAGAGGAAACAGTTCCCAAAGCTCAGAACTTTACTGCTTTTCTTGTGATTAAGAGACCAAAAATAAAACGACCTGCGCTTCTATTCCCAGGCAGGCGAAAAGAATAATTACTTTACAGAGATGGAATTCCTTCCTATATTATAGCCATTAAAAGGAGTAAAATTTGAAATTTACTGNAAGCTCAGAACTTTACTGCTTTTCTTGTGATTAAGAGACCAAAAATAAAACGACCTGCGCTTCTATTCCCAGGCAGGCGAAAAGAATAATTACTTTACAGAGATGGAATTCCTTCCTATATTATAGCCATTAAAAGGAGTAAAATTTGAAATTTACTGTGGCATGGAACAAAAAGGTAGTGCAGTTAGAAATAATGAAATCCTTACTTGCCACTAATGGAAGAATTACTGTTGTTAAAAGATCCCTTCATAAATAATTGAGAAACCAATTATACAGTCTTGGTGACTAATTTATCCAGGAGCAATACAGACCACGTTTTGCCTTAGAATGCATGGCACATATTCTCTGCTATAGCTCGCTGCTGCTCTGCAAAGAAATAGTACAAAAACAAAACAAGAAGGAGAGAAACTAATACACCTACTAATCAGGAAATACACTATCAGTAATAAGAGATGAGTGTCCTTATATCTTAATTTAAAGCAGCTTTGCTGATGTGTGGACGGTTGGATCAACACGCCAGTTGGTCTGTGTGCTGAGGAGAGGCAAGGCCGGCACCTCCGCAGACCCCGAGCTTCGTGTGGGGGGCCCTGCTCCTTCTGCTCGAGGTGTCCAACCTTGAGGGGCTGCAAGCTGCTCCAGGGAAGGGGCCTGGCCTGGGGGTACAGCCGGGGCAGCGCTGCGGGCACCCGAACGCCGCTTCAGCACAAAAATTCTTAAACAAAACAAGGTTTGGGGCTGTTTGGGGTATGTGTAGAGAACCCCTGGGTTCCCCACAGCGCTGCCGGACGAGCCCGGGGCTTCCCCGCACGGGTTTTGGGATGCGATGGGATGAACCCCGCGAACGGGCTGTGCCGGTGTGCAACAGGACCCCCGGGCGCGTCCCGACCGGGCACATCCCGGCACCGGTTCCGGTGTGGAACAGAGACCCTCCGGGCACATCCCGGGTCCAGGAGGCAGCGTGTTAGGGAAGCCCCCGGGCATATCCCTCGGTCCCAGGTTCTGTATGTCCGGGATCCCCTCTCCTGGCTCATTCCACCTGTGCCAGCCCTGCATGGTTGGACAGCTCTGGCACATCCCGGTGTGTCCCGGTGAGTCCCGGATCCCAGATCCTGGCCCATCCCGGTGTGTCCCGGTGTGTCCCGGATCCCAGCTCCCGGCGTGTCCCGGCGAGTCCCAGATCCCAGCTCCCGGCACATCCCGGTGTGTCCCGGATGCCAGCTCCCGGCACGTCCCGGTGTGTTCCGGATCCCAGCTCCCGGTGAGTCCCGGATCCCAGATCCTGGCACATCCCGGTGTGTCCCGGTGTGTCCCGGATCCCAGCTCCCGGCACATCCCGGTGTGTCCCGGCACATCCCGGTGAGTCCCGGATCCCAGATCCTGGCACATCCCGGTGTGTCCCGGTGTGTCCCGGATCCCAGCTCCCGGCACATCCCGGTGTGTCCCGGCACATCCCGGTGAGTCCCGGATCCCAGATCCTGGCACATCCCGGTGTGTCCCGGTGTGTCCCGGATCCCAGCTCCCGGCACATCCCGGTGTGTCCCGGCACATCCCGGTGAGTCCCGGATCCCAGATCCTGGCACATCCCGGTGTGTCCCGGTGTGTCCCGGATCCCAGCTCCCGGCACATCCCGGTGTGTCCCGGCACATCCCGGTGAGTCCCGGATCCCAGATCCTGGCACATCCCGGTGTGTCCCGGTGTGTCCCGGATCCCAGCTCCCGGCACATCCCGGTGTGTCCCGGCACATCCCGGTGAGTCCCGGATCCCAGATCCTGGCACATCCCGGTGTGTCCCGGTGTGTCCCGGATCCCAGCTCCCGGCACATCCCGGTGTGTCCCGGCACATCCCGGTGAGTCCCGGATCCCAGATCCTGGCACATCCCGGTGTGTCCCGGTGTGTCNGCGGCCTCCCCGCCGGCCCCCCGGCTGCCTCCCGGCTCGCCGGTACGAGTCACCTCGGGCGGGCCCGGCTGTCATCACGGCCCGGCCTGGGGTGTGGGGGACACGCACAGGTGGGGTCACCCCGCGCCCTTCGCGCCCCCCCGGCACCGGGAGGGCACCGGCAGCGGAACCGGCGAGGAGCCGAGGCGGTTCCCCCGCCCGGCTCCCCGCGGGGAGGCCGGCCCGCCCTGCCCGGTGTCCGAGCGGCGGCGGCCCGGGGAGGGGCCGGGCAGGGGAAGGACGATGCTCCGTGTTGCCCTGAAGTTTCTCAGAGATTTCCTTGGAGTTTAAGTAATCTGCGGAGATTACGGATTATCTCTTCAGCCGTCACCTCTTCAGCCACTGTGCAGAATGGGCGAGCTGCAGGAGTAGCGTCTTGGTCATGAGGAAGCGTCTGATTTGTTTGTAATGTTTTGTTAGCTGCGGTATTTCAAGTTATTTGAAAATAATTTAAATAAGACTCTTAAAAATAATGCGCGTAGAGCAGCACTCTGTCCCGGCAAGAGCTCAGCTCCTGGTTTATATGCACTGTGAGGATAATTTGGAGTTTAACACTATTTTATGTGATGCTGTTAGGCAGGAATCCTCAGTAAAGTGCATATCAAAATACTGTGGAAATATTGTTCTGTTCTTCTCTATGAGCTTGGGAGCTAGGGCTTTAAATTCGAGGGATTTCTGCTAATTCAGTGGCTAAAGGGATTGTTTAGGCATTGTAATGGTCATGGCCTTCCTGTAGAGTAGGTAACTTGCTAAAGACCGGTTAAAGGTAACTCTTGATACTGTTCCGACCATCCTTTCCAGTGCAGGTGGAGATGTTTTAGGAGAGACCAATCCCACCTGCGTGTCTGCACTCTCATCTCGTCTGATTTTTCACAGAGAGTACTTCACTATGAGCGTAATGTCTGTTTTATTGATACTCAGCTTTTCCATGGTCAGTACATCTAGCCAAGAAATGGAGCTTGCCTAGGCATACCTCTCATCTGCTCCTAGTAGTAAGCATTCAGTGTCTAGCAGGATGTGGGCCGGAAGAGAGCATGAAATACAATACAGAAGTAATTTATTCAAGGATGACAAATATAGTGCTAGTCGGGGAAATGTGTGCTTTGTTAATACTTTACGAGAAGAGAATGTGCCTTAATTAGGTAGCGGCAGAGTGCTTTCTAATGTTGAAAGGGGCTAAGACGCCTTGTCAGTCAGACATTTTCTCTCTGCCTATTAGAAAGACACAGCATCTTTCTGAACCCCTGGTAGGTGTATTGTTTGTAAACAACTTGGAAAAAATGCTTGTGTGCATTAAAGTTCTGGCACTGTCTTTAGAGACTGATCATCTTACATTTTCATCGGGTTTTAATTTATAAAAAGGAGGTATTTTCCTTAAATTTGAAGCTCTGTTTTTGACATCTTGGATGAAGAGAGGAGAGATGTTAGAGTTTAATGGCAACCTGTAGGCTGTCTGGAAAACCGACATCTTTAGCTGATGCTGTGGCTTTGGTATGCTAAACGTGTGCACAGCTGAGTAAACCACTTCTAATTCAACAAGTGGCGAAATAACGAATGCAAAACATAACTTTTTTTCAGGCCACTGAGACCTTGTGCCGTGGTTTATATAGTCCATAATGTAAACACATTTGCAGTCTGAATACTTTGTTGTGTGGTTATAGTATGCAGGTGACTGGAGATGAACTTTATTGGAATTTGAAATATGTGTCATTTGCATATAAACGTCATAGGAATAGAAAATTTTCTGATTTTCTCCACTGTGATTCTAAATCTTTGTCAATTTGCTCGTCTACCCACAAGCTCCAGCTCCTCACAGTGTTAACTGTGCTGACAGACGGGCGCAGTGTATCTTTCCTGTTGTGGGCATTGTAATGACACAAATCAGCTTTGATTTTTATCAAGTGTTGAGGACAAGCTGTGAAGCACAAATGGAACTGACAGGTAGCCAAAATAGCAGGTGAATGACTAAACCTGTGTGCTGTAGGTGAAGGTGACTCCTTGAACCACACAGCTCTTCGTCTACAAACCTTTCACTGATCCTGTTTGAGCTTTTTTTGCAAGGCCACAGAGACTCTTTGCTTTCTGCAGCTCCCACCATTGTCTGTAATGATTTTGAATATTTTCCTTTTTATGGTTTGCCAGTTGAAGGGTGATGGTCTTCCACCTTCCTCTTGTGTCTGTGCTGGTGTAAGTGTTAATATGACATCTCTTTGTGTTTGCAGTATTGTTGGTGACAACGTGGATACAGTCAGTTAAGGAATTACCTAAATTGCTTGCCACATAGGATCTTATTGCTCTCTTTGTAGTTAACCCTTGTGTCATAGGGTTGAAAATAAAGTGTTAATGAAACATGCATTAAGTAGTTGCACTTGGAAAACTGACTCAGAAAAGGTGTTGGCTTGGCAGGCTTGTATGCTCACTAACTTCTTATGTACTCTCATCTAAAACATGTGAAAACAAATGCTGCTTTCAAGCTGAAATTGGTAAAGCCAGCTTGGACTAAGTGTGCGCCCAAAAATATATGTGAGTTTCCAGTAGCCTGAAATGCAAATGAAGTTATGCTGCTGTTCATGTGCAAGTGAAAGTAAGTAAATATATGTAAAACTTTATCTCACCTGCTGTTATTGGTAATGAATGGTGAAAGAGGGAGCAAAGCAGGGAGAAAGCTGGGGATATTTCAGGTGTTGTCTGGCAGTGCAAGAGCATTACATCAGAAGATGCAGATTTAGATCAGATATTAAGAATAAATGGCTAAGATCACTTGAGTCATTTTCAGAGGGTTAATTTATATGTATTTAGCAATCTCAGTTGTATGATCTCATGGTGTATTTCTGCAAGGTCTTTTTTAGGAAATGGAACGGCTGGTGCCTAGGTTGGGAAAAAACAGGCGCCTGAAGATCTGAGATGCTGTATGTTTGAGATGAGAAGTAGTGAGTTTTGATTATAGTGCTACACTACCAGAAGTGGATTTCCTGTGTGAATTTCCTTAGTTTTTTGGTGAAAAAGGTCTGCCAAAGAGATGTCATATTTAATGGGCTAAGCCTGGGACAGCACAACTTCTCTAGTTAAATAAGAGTACTTTCAAACCTGGGTGATGGGGTGACTGCTTTTCAAAAGAATGAATTGCTGTGTGTAACAAAAGATGAAATACTTCAGTTGAGTGTAGGTATGTCTTGGTCAGGAAGTTTCTTTTGAAGCTGGTAGAATTTGGATTTTTAGCTCTTTTTTTCCTCCTCTTTGGTATTTAATGTAACCAAGCCATCCTATTTCAGTGAAAGCCATGTAACCTTTAGCTGATACTGGAAGCATTTTGGTTTTCTTTGTTATTGTTTTGAACTGACAGGCCTCATACAAACGGAATACTTTTAAGAACAAGAAGAGTTTTAGTCCCTGGCTGCTACATACTTTCTCTAGGATGTTAGATTTGGTAATTTAACTCATGTAAATTGGCCTACTATAGTCAGACATCTTGTGTGGAATTAGAAAATTAAAATATAATAAGCTTTATTCCATTATTTAGTTTTTTAACTGAGGTGAAGGTAACAGTATTTAAGAAGCATTAATTTAAAAATTTGCCCACTGCAAAATGCCTGCTGTAGCAGTTTTAATGCATTCTAACATTTTACAAGAACATTTCTCTTTAATTTTTCCATGATTTTGCTTTGCAGGGATGAGAATTATCCTAGAAATCCTGATTTGTGGTGCTGTGTGGATCCCCAACAGGATCATCAATTCAGATGAGCCAGTCTGATCCGAAGTGCTGATGGCATATGCTGGCTTTTGTGAGCTTGCCATGAGTTATCACTGTCTGGTAGTGCCTGCTTGCAGCACTTGCTGCCAGGGAACACTGGGACATGGGACTGCTGCAGTTTGGGAGAGGCAGTATTTTACTCTGAGACCTCTGCTTCCCTTGTTTCTGTAGCTAAACCTACGCTCTGCACCTTGGCTCCCAGCTTAACTCTTCTCATTCCCTGAGAGCTGGCAGAGGGCAGTTGCATTTCCTGCCTTTTCAGCCTCCTCTGTGATTCTGCAGAGCTGTGTGAACAGCCTGTTGGGAGGAACAACACAAAAAAAAGCCTTACTCAGCTCCTATTTCCTTACCCCCTACTTAAATCCTGAAGAAAGTTGTTGCTTTCAATAACAGCCATCTCTTGAAAGAAAACAGGCATCTGGGGCTTTCAGATCAGAAAAATCCTGTGTGCTATTGTGACCTGTTACAGTTTTCCCCGTAACAACCAGATTTGGATGCTGGAAATAATTATAATTTTGCATTTTATTTTCAATGAAGTGTGCAGAGGGATTTGTGTGTATGCATGAGATCTGCTGTTGTGGGTCTTCATGGAAGATGTCAGCCTAGACACATAGTTTGGGAAAGTGAATTGGTGTGCTGTATTGTCAAATATCTTCTGCAAAAATGCTTTTTTCTTTTCTGGAGTTTGCACCAGAATTTCAAGGCAGAACACCTGTTCCAGTACAGAATGTGTCTATTAATAGTAGAAGAAAAAGGGCAGGATAGTCTATCTGAACTGAAATAGGAACCTTTAAAAAGTGCTGATAAGGGCATGGGGATTAGTAAAAAAAAATCAATCAACCAAGAGAGAGGTAAAAAGCAAACTAAGAAAGCAAAAATATTAATATTTTACAAAATGTATCTGTGAATCTTTTATTTACTCTTAATTTTAAAGTAGGTCTTGCTTGTGTGAAAAATACTGTCACTTCTGTGATGTCTTTTGTAGGTGTAAGAAACTTGCTTAGGGCTTTTGTATCCTGCTGTGTCATTTATCACTCCAGTTTTGCAGCTGGACTGAGCTGAAAGTAGCTAAAAAATAACTTATTTTAGAAATGCTTTGCTTTCCTGCTCTTTAGAGTAAAGACAGCATCATTGCTCAGATTATCAAATTCGCGCACCATAAAAGTCCATCCGAAATTTTTCAGGCACGTTCTTTCCAAGAGTAGGAAATTACTGTCTTGTATTTCAGTCTCGCATTCGCTTCAGATTCTCAAGAAGTTTCTGTTGAACTTCTACAAATGTCTGTGAAGGAAGAAGGAAGTTTAGTAGTGCCCTTTGGTGTTAGCTACCTTGGCCCTTAGGGTAGCATGGTCAGAGCAGTGCTGCTTTTGCTCCATGGCTGGTGAGCCAGTAGTAGGAAGGTGTAGTAGCATCTGCTTCCCTTTGGTAGTTACACACAGCCACCGACCTATCCAATTCCCAGGGAAAAACATCATCCATGTGCTCTTAACAGAATGTCACTGGGGTGTGTTGTAGGCCTTCCTGAATGCTGTTTAAAATACAGACAAAAACACGGAAAAAATCAATGTTTCTGAACTTAATTCAAATATTAATCAACAGGAATGCTTGTACTTTCAGGGAGTTTGAGGCTTCAGAGGTTTACTTAATCATCTGCTTTAATTTTTGTCACATGGTTTTGTGAATTGTTCCCACACTAAACCTTGTAACTAACCTTGAAATGTGTCTTTGAGAGGGGTATCCAGTTTTAATTTGGAGACTCTTGAAGATGAAGAATCACTGTGCTTAGAAAAGCTTTGGTGTCCTGCCTCCCATCAGTTTCATCAAGGCTGAGCTGTTGGTTCCTGCTGTGCCTTTTGGCTGGGTTAATGAGTATTCTGGATCCACTGCTTTCTCCTCATGAAGATACAGGCTGTAACAGGCAACTTTAGTTTACATTGACAAGCTAAACTAAGCTCTCAGGCTCTGAGATGCTGAAATCCAAAGTGTTCAGTTAATATGATGCACTGGTCTAGTCTAAACATCCTTTCCTGCTTCAGATTTGCACAAGTGTTTCTGATAGCTTAATTTGGCACTTCACTTACTTTGTATAATTTTTTCATTCAGTGTGATCAGTTGTCTTTAATGAGCTTGCTGCTGTATGTTTCGGCTAATTTGGCAGAAATACAGTTGCACACCTTGTACAGGTCTGATTTGTATTGGATTGTCCAGTAGCACTTCATTTGGTGCAGAGAATTAATTAATTGTGCAGGGAATATTTTAAACAACATCCTGCTTAGTACATGTTGGTGAAATGGAATTTCCCACTGATGAGTATTTTTGAGGTCGGTGAGCCACTTTGGAAATCCTGGTGTATATTTTACTTTACAACCATTTTAAAATAATGTTTGGCACATATTACTAAATGAAGAACTCATATGGGTGCCTTATACACACCCTACACCTTTGTGGTTATCATTATTACAAATAGTCCTTGGCTGAAAGATGAATCTTTTCTTATCTACAACTTGCTTTCTATAAAACCATGCTGAATGACCTGTTTAATGTTTCTGTCCTTTATACAGTAAATTAATTTGTTTGCAGTATTGCCATTGGATTGATACCAAACTCTGATAACCACCTAATTTTGCTTGCCTTTAAATATTATTCAACAACTATACTTTTTTATCAGTTACTTTATGTGACATTCTCATATTTGATAACGGTGGAATGTCTTCTGTCAGTAGGCATACTGGTATGTTGCTCTGAATTACTTTGGGGATGAATGTGAAATAAGAACTGAAATTGTAGAGTACTTTTGGGAATTTTTAATAAGGGAAAGTTCTTGGTATTTCTGTGGGCTTGCTATTCTGCATAGAAAGTAATTTTGCTTCTTAAATGAACTTTCTTATTGAGGTTGTGTCATGAATTGTGTGTCCGAACTGGTTTCTAATCAGCTTTTATTTTAAGAATGCTCTTTATTGTCAAGCCTGAATATTTACTGAGACTAAGGCCATTCCTTCTTGGTGTATCTCCAGTGACTTAAAAGCATTTTGAAGGAGTGGTTGTTTTGGTTTTTACTGCATTTTACACTTAACAAAAGGTTGCTTTCAATTGAAGAAAAAATAATCATATATGCTCTTGATGTATATCTGCCAGACATTATTAACTTTCTTTTTAGTCACTTGCCCAGATGACTGTTGAGTTTTGCATTATTCACATCAGCTGATTTAGTAATCAGTATTGAGGGTTTTGGTGCTTCTAGTGCTGTTGCTGATCCCAGTATTAGGAAGCTAGTATAGACAGGATTTTAGAATAGTTTTCAAATCCTGGAAGTTCTGTACTTCATTTTAGTTGTGGTTTTGACTTTAATGGAGTTTGAATTTTAATACCGATTTCAAAGGATGAAGGAAAATTATTTCACTTTATTAATCTGTTTTTCCAGGGTAGGTGCGTGGTCGCCTGCAGTTTTCTTGCACTTGTTAATTTTGTTTACTTGTTCTTATTTCTTATTTCCTCCTACTGCTGATACTGACTTTAATGTTGATGCTGTTGTTTTCCAAGTTCTTGGTTTTAAGTGTTAGTATACCTAGGGTGTATTTTCAGCTACAGACTCTCAGTGCTAAGGCTCCTTGTAGTAATTGATCAAATAATACTGATCTGTGGTGAGCAAGCTTACACATCTGCTGGAGACTTCACAAAAGGTTTTCTTTCACTACACCTCCTAAAGCATGCTTGGGTGGGATTCCAGGTGGGGACTGGAAGCATTGGAAGCCATTGAATTGATGACTCTGTGGCAGCTACAAACAAGATGATCAGGCAGCTGGACTTGTGGGGTGTTGCAGGAGAATGGAATGCCAGTGTCTCACCAGCAGACCTTGAAATGTGATTGAAATGAAGAAATGAGACAGTGCTGTCCTTCACAGGAATGAAAATTGTCAGCAGTAGATATCTGATGTATCTCAGCATAGCCTTGTAAAAACAGTGAGAGAAACAGTTGCTTTGCTGCTCTTTTTTGGGCTGGGGTAGGAGGAAGTTGCTGAATTTAGCAGGAGAGCAAGAGGTGAATCCTTTCTCTCTTCTTCTTAAAGAAAAAAAAACATAAAATGAAGGAGGAGAATAGGCTCAAAATGTACAAATTGAATTATGCACAGGATTTGAGATTCAAACAGAATTAATGGAAAAGAGACAGAGACATGCTCTAAAAGAGAGGCAAAAAATACAATATAAAGCAAGCTTCCCTGGATATGTAACAGAAAACATTGTTTTGATGTCTTGTTTCCAATGCAGCAGCCTGGGGATGTCCAGAAGGGAACATCTCCAATTCCTCTTTTTCAGTCAGGTCCTTCTGTCTGACTGAAGATGTGTCTTGACCTTTAATTCGGTATTTTGTTAGCGTCTCATTTCAATGTATGGGATGGAGAACAAAGTAAAAATGATGGCAAGACAGTTGAGGTGAAGTATTCCACAGTAAAAATGTGTTTTAAGTAGGGAACTCCAAATTACAGATGTGCAGGTTTCACATCTCTTTCTGTGGGGTGCAAGGGTTACTTGATAAAAGCTGAAGCAATTTTTACAGATATATTGAAGCAGTTTCTAATCCTGGCACTTGAGGTGTAATTATTTCAACTATTCAGGTAAAATAGAAGCATTATAGGCTAATTGGTGTCTATGGGGACAATCCTTTCAGCTACTGAGAGTCCTCTATCCCTTTGTGCATTCCCTTGCAGCAGTTTTTTCCTGGAAAAGAAGTATTTCCTCAGCTGATAGTCTAACTGATGGAGAAACTCTTCAGATAAGGCTTCTCTTCCTCTCTCAGCTCTGAATTTTACTTAATTTGAAATTTCTAATATTACACACAATCTGGTCTCAGTTTGGGGAGGGCTTAGTGAGGTGGATGAGCATCTGTTCAGCCCTGCTGTAGATGGAAACAGCCTAGCAGTGTTTCAGCTGTCTGTAAAGTTTCCTCAGATGCTTTTAATTCTTTAAACTGTCTAAAATGTGATGCTTCTGCTTATTACTGTAAACTAAGGCCTTTTTAGTTCGCTTGGTGGTGGTGCTGCTGCTCATCATACTTAAAACTCCTACCACATGTATAAATAATTCCCACAATGAAATGCTTTGGTCCTGAGTGAAACTATAAATGTTTCTTAACAAGTCAGAAATGATAAAACCAGCAGTGTTTAGTGTGCTACAATATAAAGTTATGCTTCTTTCTGTAACTTGCATTTTAATTTCTACTTTCACCAGGTGGTGGGATTTCCACTTTGTTTTACATCATTTTCAAATAAACAGCAAAAGCCACTATTATGAAATTTGCAAAATGTAGGGTTTTAACCACCACTTTTGTAAGAGCTTTAAAGGGTATGTGTTTTTCACATCTGTTAAAAATGAACAGTAGACATTTTGTTGTGGCTAGTGTTGCCAGGAATTATTAGCTAGGTAAAACCTCTGTCCTCACAGGCCCTGGAATCCTGATTGGGTCAAGAAGAGGGATGCTCCCAAAGTCCATTTCAGAGAGTAAATTTAACCTGAAATCTAGATCTGCAAAAAATCCCTTTTCTCTCAATATTGATATATGTAACTGGAATGTCCTTGCTCTGTGAATGGGAAGGTGGGTAGGCATTTCCTAAAACTTCCTCCATGTTAGACCTACTTCTCCAGTTCTGTATGGGATGAATACTCAACCCCACATCCTGCAAATGTCTGTTTGTAGGGGCCAGAGACAGAGAATACAAAGGCAAAGGATGTATTTTTTTCATACTCCTCTTCATATTTTTGCACACTACATTGATAAACTTGTTTCTTGCCTTGAAAGCCTGGAAAGAGATTGCTCTTTGGAATACTGTGATAGGTACTGTAAGGTATCCAAATTGTAGAGAAGGGAAAAAAAAAACCTACAAGAAACTACTCACAGACTCCTAGGAGGGGTGAGTAGAAACATTTCTTCTTCTGTGATGGAGCTCAAGCTAATGTCTCTTAACAGTGAGTTGCCCAGTGTTGTGTTCACTTTGTGTTGTGAATATGTTAGTTTGGTTTAGGAAAAGGTATGATTATAATTAATAACAAGTTTCGTCTCCAGCTCTTGTTAATCACTGTGGAAGTGTTTATCTGGAAAGTCAGTGTGTGTAAGAGGAAACTGGGGAAAATTTTAACTCTCTTAAGAGGTTATTTGTGTTGAGTGGCTACGGACACCTTGCTACTGTGGGGAAAAACACTGCTATCCCTAATTATTACCTAAGCTATGTTTTTGTCATATAAAACCAACAAACAAAAACCCAACCACAAATCCCATTTCCTGCCTCCTCACCACCAAATAAAAAGGGTTTAAGGATTTTAAAGAAAATTAAGAAATTACGTGGTGAGCATCTACAGTTTGAAAACCGCATAAATGGATCTTTATCTGGTGATCTTTATCCCTAGTTTTAAAAAACTTAAAGGAGTACAAGTTGATTGATGTAGATATACCAGAGGTTATACACACTTGAAACAAGGATCTACAAGTGCTGAAAGCCACTTTTACCTAGAAGGGAAGGATGGTGAATGCACAGGTAGCTGGTGCTCAGGACCCAGTCGAAGTGAGAAGATTTGCAGTCTTCTGCCTGGGAACAAGGACAGTTGCTGCTAATACCTGTGGTATGCTGGTGGCACTGCATGGCACATGCCATGCAGAAGTGGTCTGGCACCTGCTGCCTCGAAAAACTGGGTACAACAGAATTATAATTCAACTCTTATTGTGTAATCTGATGAAGAAAAACATGATTTTCCTATCTACATGCTTGCAATGAGTTACCCGGACTACATGAAATAAAGTAGGATTTTTGTGAATGTTAGTTGCGGGGAATGAGTGTTAAATCTCTGTTCACTGCTAAGATTTGTGCCCTTTTGCCTTTGAATAGAGAAGCAGTTGTGGCTGCAGAGCTACTTGTAACAGGAGTTTGCTATGGTTGCATTTTGAGCAGAAGTTTGTTATTTTAGAACATAACTTAGTGCCTGTTAGCACCCACATACCTCTGAACAGAAGCTGGGTATTAAGTTAGTCACCTAATAGTCTACTCTTCTGCTAAATCTTTTGCTATTCCTGCTCTGAAATTTTGGGAGTGTGCAGTTTTGAGTTTCCTCATTGGTCAGTGCAGCAAAGTGAACTAGTTAATGTGTGGTTCCATTGAAGATAAATGTTGATTTATCAGTGGGCAGAAAATAGACTAAAAACCATTTGAAATATGCTAATTAAGGAAGTGTTTATGCATTAGACATCTGATATCAGAATAATTTCTACTAGGGTGTTAAATTCCTTGTAGGTTCTAGTACTAATGGTGGTGTTGCTTAGAATTGTTTTTAGTTTCTAAGTAGCGTTAACAATCAGATTTCATTAAATTTGAATATTGTAGATGCAGGTCGAACAAACCACATTTTAAAATGGATGGTTGTTCCAATGATCACACAGGCAGTGGAAAATTATTAACACACACCACCTCCAACAAAACAGTATATGCTATGAGATTAGCTATGAGCAATATGATGGTTTTTTTATCTTTCATGTTGACAAGTCTGTGCATTTGAAAATTCAGACAAACTGAACATAAAACTACAAATCCTGTTATGTGTACTTGTGCGTCTTCATGATGTTTTTCAGTGTTTTTTTATATTGAGGCTGAGCAAAAGCAAAACCTGTTTCACACACTTCTGTTTTCCATTTGTTTTACACTATTGATTAAGTAGCAAACTATTTCCAGTACAAAAAATCCAGTAGTAAAACAGCAGTGCAACTAGAAGTCAAAGAGTAAAGCAAAAATTTCTTTCTAGTAGTCATCAGTAAAGGGTTAATAGAGAGAGGTGTTTCAGACTTTGGTTCAGAGTTTGATATGACAGTGTAGCTGTATTTTCCATATTGGCTGTCTTTGTCAATGTAAATCTTCGACTGGGTACAAACTAGCAAAGATGGGGGAGTCCCTGGCAAAACTCATCATCTTCTGGAGATGTGTTGCTGAAGCTTTGTGCTGGGAATGGTCCCTTGCCTGTGCTGGGCTGAGTTGTCTCACAGGGCCCCATTCTTGGTGCCTTCCTGGCTGTGTTTGCATGTGCAGTCATTACAACCCTTCTGAGGAACATTTATTGTGCATTTTGAAGCAGTGTTTGCTTGTATGCAGTGAACTTGAGGACTTAGGGACAGTGGGTTTGTTTGTGCTTGTGTACATTATACTTACTTTACACATGCACTGGAAATCAGTGCTGCTGCAAATGCAGCAAGTGTAGGAAATGTGTGGTGCCTGTGCAGCCATGGGACAGAGGAAGGGCCTCATGAAACAGAGCCATTTGGAAAGGTCTGCAGGCTAGATTTAATTTTCCTGCTGGGTCATTCCTGTCTTGGCCTGTGACTTCTGTTGGCTCAGGTTACAGCTCTTGTTTGCTGGAAGCAGACTCCAGCCCTGATAACAGTCTGGGAGCTTGTTCTACATGATGGTGTTTAAGTGAATGAAAAATAAGAGCTATAAAGCATATGTCTAATGAATAGTCAGATTCTTAAGGTTGCCATGATGAGTGTTCAGAATAGGAAGTGTTTAATGTGTGCCTGTACAACCCTGCTACTTTTTCCTTTTTGGTTCTTTATTACCATATAATCTTTAATTACATTAAGACTTACATAGTGTGGTCATGGTTAAACTACTCAGTAAAAGTTATTGATACATTTTTCTAGGCCCTATCTTGATGTTTTGTCGATCACAGAAAATGTGACTTTTTCACATTTATTTATTATTAACTACGTTTTTATTAACTACTTAATGCCAGTATTTTGATATAATAAAAACCCTTGAAGGGAGTATGCTGTTTTATTTTTCTGTTTTGAAGAAAGCTGTTTAAATTTTTTTCAATTATGTAAGTAAATTCAGGAATTGATTGTATTAATTATGAAATTCATATAGCTTGTTACACTTCATTTGTAATTAGCCAAATGCATTCATTTTATAAACATTTATGCTTGTCAAATGAGGTTGTTTTCATAACTTGCTTATTTCATTTTTACCATGTGTGTGTTTCAGTTGTGTGAGACTTTCACGTCAACATCAAAATGAAGAGAAAGAATTGTGTACAATGGGATTGCATATTATCAAACAATTTACTTCACTGCTGATGCTAAGAGATTATTTAGCATGAAAGAATACCAGTCACTTTTATGTTTAGGAAACTGGTCAGTTCTGAGGGCTTTTCTCAAATGCTCTTCCCAAACCACAAGATGTATGCACCTGAGTTTTTGAGAGAAGATCCCACAAGCTTGCATGAGTGATGTTGAGCTGAAAATACTTGACTGTGGATAAAACTGACTTGGGAGAAAAATGTATTTATTGTGTTGTTTGAGTCAGCTCATTTCTCTAGTCAGTCTGCATCCCTTGTGGATTTGTGTGGCTGTATGTTAGATCACTTGGTAGGCATTGAGGGAAAAACTTGCTGTGCCTGGAGCTGGTGGCAGGAGTGCTGTGACAGAGGTGTTTTGACATGTCTGGCTAAAACATAAATGACCTTTTAAAAAGGAGGGAGGTGGGGGATGAAGAGGACAGAGAATTTCCACCTAAAAATGGAGATTAAAAGGAACTGTATTTTATTACTTTAAATGGTAGCTTTTCATAAAGGTATTCCTTTATTATTACAGTAATAAATTGTGTTATGATAATAACAAACAGATATCTTTTTTATCTCTTGCAGCAGAACTCATCTACTGAATAACTGTAATATAATAGGACTTGTTCTTTGAAGCAATTCTGCTTCAGTGGCTTTAATGTTACACAGTAGGTAATGTTTAGAGTAGTTGAAGTCCTCAGGATGAGTTTCAATAATGAATTTCTTTCTTCCTTAGTGTATTTGGAAAATAACTTTTGGTAAGCCTATAAGTTCGTTATTTTTCTGAGGGGGGTGGAGGGTGGTATTTTTTATTAGTTTATTTGTTTTTAGAAGCCAACCAACCAAAAAAATGCTTACCTCCTACACTGCCAGGTTCTGAGTTTAAAAAAAAAAAAAAATCAGCTCACCAGCTTAGGGTCCTGAAGGAACTATTCAAAGGTGTTACTGCTTGTTTGGGGCTTCTAGGAGATGCTGTATGCCCAAAGATAAAAATGCATGGTTCTTTCTATTGCTCTCCTACTCCTGAAAACTCATCCTAAAGAAGGGGAAAGAAGAAAAAGAAAAAGGTAGTTTTATGTCAGAACAGAGGAAATTACCCTGGGGGTTTGTCATAGATTAGACGGGAAATCATACTACAAACTGACCCCAGAACTTGAGTTCCAGCTCACCACTTCAACCACAAGAGCATTTGCTCTTTTCTTTCAGGCAGGCCACCCAGCTGAGAGAAATACCTTTCCTTAGATGAGGAGAAAGCTGTGCCCACATCATTACTGGAACTTGGGTGGGAATTCCTTGTCCTTCAGCCCTTAGAGCCAGGAATGTGCTGCTGGGCAGTCGCTGAAGTTTGCAGCAGTGGGAGTTCTCTGAGTTGCTGTTGACTTCTGTTCTTGTGGTGGTTCATGTTCTTCCTTGTCTGTAAGGCACGTTGCATGCACTGTGGTCATTTCAGATGGAGCTGGAAGGTTTGTAGGAAAAAAATAGCTGCACTGTAGAAGTTTCTCCTGTAAGGGAACAGTATCAGTGTAACATGTGCAGTGACTGAGATCATCTCTTACCGAAGCTGTCCTAACCCTTCAGTCTATATTCAGTAGCAAAGATTGAGTTTCTTGTGTCAGATTAAACTGCTCTTCAGCTCCATCTACAGGCTTACATTGTCCACAGGGCCCTGTCAGCAGAAACTGCACCTGGAAAAGTTGGATGAAAGGTAAAGAGGTCATGGTGGCTCTTGACATAAAGAGAAAAGCCCCTCAAGGGTGGATTAGATCAAAACAATGCTTGGTATGATGTTTCCAGCAAGATCCTCTGAAATCTTGTGTCACCTCTACCCTGGATGCTGCTGGAGACAGGTGATGCAGGCTGGGCATGCTTGGTATCTGCCTTGCAGGTGGTTGTAGGTGCCTGGAGCAGTTTATGAAATGTTTACTATGGAAATTGTCCGAAATAACACCTAACACTAAAATGCAAGAACATGTTCCTGTCAAGTCACTGATAATGTGCTGATACTGCCTGCAGAGTAGGTATTAATTGGGTTGCTGAACTGGCTTGCTGTGCGATGTCAGGGGGGCTTGTGAAGATTTTAGAAAAGCTAGTGGTAGGAAAGGATTTTTTGAAGTTTTTTTTTTGTTATAGTTTATTTTTTTATGTGACTGTGTTTAAGCTGATGCCTCATCAGAAGTACTGGATTTTGCTGCTTCATATAATGCAGTGCCACTAGAGCAGTGTGGTCAGTGTATGATGCAGTGATTATAGAAAAAGAGCATCAGACCAGAAACAGAAGCTGTTGCTTGTGTACCAAGAGAGCAGAGGGAGACTCAGCAGTATGTACCTGGTCTGCTAAAGGTGTACTCACAAGAAGAACTGAGAGAAGGAAAATATTTTAATGGCAAACCTTCCAGTTTATGGTAGTATATGCAGCACTTGGAAAAGGAACTTCAGTACAGCTCACTTCCTAATATGATACTTGGTTACTATGTAAAGTTTAGGAAAATTGGTTTCTTAGTTCTTTTAAAATTACTTGGAATTTAAGCTCACTCACAAGGACAGATTTTTATATTTCATACATCAGCTCTACTAGTGATCAGAATTTCACAAGCTTTTGCAATACAAATAATAGGATTTTTCTTCCTCAGAAATGTAGGCGGTTTTTTTGTGGTTTTTATGCGTGAGGTGCTTTTTATCTCAGTCTTTATTCTTGATTTCCTGTGAACTAACATGATAGCCCTTGTATTTATGATCTTGGCCACAATAATTAGAGATTTTCCTTAGTGGATGCATCCATGGAATGCTCCAAGTTAATTGTGCCTGGAGTTTTAAGGCATGGGAGACAGGTGGATATCTCTGTTGTTATGCAGAAAATCTGTGGTGAAAGTAGATTGCTTGTTTCAGGTTTCCAGAGACTGACTGATCAAGTGTTATCATTTTGTATCACTCAGTGCCTTAGCAATTTATTTTATAATATGATACACAGAACAGAGTAAATGGCTGTTAATATTTTTGCATGTTGAGTGTGATATGGATAATAGAGGAAAACCAAGAGCTCTATACCCTTGTGGAAGACCTAGCGTTTCTGATTTCTGGATTCTGTTTCTCTTTTTTTTTGCTGATGGTATCAAGCCTCTTTTCAAATACAGATACTTAATGGAAAGACAGGTTATCCCTTTGGAAAAACAGTGTATTCACGTCTGGAAAAATCAGTCTGATTATTGGCTAAATGAGTAACAGATTTCAAGATTTTTGGCAATATTAAGGTAAACATGAACTATCCTATTACTTGAGATAACTATCACCAATTAATGAGTAACAAGATAAAGGGCAAGTTTCAGTATGAAATTTAGAAGAAATATGGCAATGAATTATGTGCTTTTTTACCTAGTCTAAATAACTGTCTGATGCTTTTCAGCTAAAGTGTTTGTGTTGAAAGTGCTGAGCCTTGGGTAGTTAAATGGACATTCATTATTCACTCATTCAGTGTGCTGTGTGGATATCTGGGACTTACAGTTTGTATGTAGATGTGTAGGGTTGCTGCTGTTCAGTTAAGAAATGCATTCTTTGTGTAAGGGAGGCAGATTTAATCCTGCCCATCCTTTCCCCTGAGCCACCTACATGGGGACTGGGGTCCTGAACTGGGGCTGCTCACTGCTGTTCCTGCGTGTCAGCATGCTGCTTGTGTGGCACGTCAGCTGGGGAAGCAGATGCAGGAAAGGAAAACGGGAGGAGGAAGGGAAAGGCTTCATTTCTGGGTGTCTCCTCAGTCTGTGTTGGCCTGCTGCCTGGCCTCATGAGCTCCTGTGTGGGCACAAAGGAGAGGCATTGGCCGGGACAGGGATCTTGGCAGCCTGCACTCCCGTTGGCCTGAGCACCATCGTTAATGTGACACCAGGATCTGGCAAACAGTGTAGTGCATGCTCGGTGCTATAATAATGTGATTTTAGAGCTTTTGACTAGTGCAAAGCATGAGCAGAACAAATTGTGCCAGTTACAGATGAATAGAAATCAAAGCAGAAACACCCTCATTTTGTTTTTCAGAACGAAGTGCTTTCTAATTTAATTTTAGGTAAGCTTGGTCTGTGTTACTGTCTTCAATTGTCTGAACCATTGGAAAACAGACACAAGCAGAAATCCTATGTAGTAAAGGCAGTGGAGGAGTTGATTTTGGAACAGTATGCATGAATTTTAATGATTTGAGGACAATGAGCCCTTGCAATTTGACTTGTTTACTCTGTTCTGGAATGTCTCTGAAGACATAAGATGGTTAGTAGCTCTAAGTAAGGCCACGTTTAGAAGCTGATAGATGATGTTATTCATATGAGATTTTAGGAGTTTTAATCCATTGAGATGTGAGCTGACAATGTAGCATTTCTTCAGACCTCTTGGACAACTCTCTATTTTCTTGATATGACAGGTAATAATAGCCCTGCTAAACCTGCTGGAGTAGCTGTTCTCTGCTATGGAGATACAAATACATTAGAGAGGAGGTGTTTTGCAGGACCTAAGCAGCTAAGTCAGCAAACTGCCTGACCTCGCTTTTTATTTTCTTTCATTTTTTTTGTTTTTTCTAGGTTGAGTTTGTCCCAGCTCTGGTAGTGACAGGGAGAAGGTGGCTGGTGGCAGATAAATAGTAACTGCAAAGGGCCATGAAAAGAAAGCAGTAGAGATGGGAGAAGGCACAAGAAAACAGAGACAAAGATGTGAAGAGAAGGACTTGATTGAAGGAGGACTCAACGGAGAAGTTTCCATACCACTGCTTTAGATTTTATAATATTGGTGATACTATGAGGAAAATTTATAATTGTCCTATTGTTTCACCAAAATGAAAGACAGTTATGTTCTTTAATTAACTTTTCTCCTAGACATTGAAGGTGTCTAAGTAATTGGCTCTTGGACCTCTAGGGAATGCATCATTCCAGTTAAAAGATCATTGGTGTAATTAAATCTTTCAAGCATTTTCCAGTTTACAAGAAGTATAAAGAGGTTGTTATCTTGGCACATTTTGGGCAGAAGATTATGGAAAATAAGCTTTCGGTTCTTCAATTTTCCTCTCTCTCGGTTTACTGAAATAAAGTTTGCATAATGTTTGTATAAGCTATAAGCTGGTGTAATTTTATTAGAATCAGGGCCAATCACATATGTGCAGTTCAAGTCATGGATTTTATTGCAGGGAATAAAACTACTCCTAACACTATCTTGCCTCATTGGTTAAATGCAGTATTTCTGTCATTCAGTTCTAGGCTTTGAACTGTGACATTAAGAGTTGGCTCTACCAATTTGTAGCTGTGATCATTTGCCCATATGAAATACCCTTCATGGTCTTTCAGAGCAGGCTTTCAAAAGATAGCTTTTATGTTCCATTTATCAACTTTATGCTTAAAAAACATACTAACATCTGAACTGTAGGGAATGCAAGAGAGCAGTGTCCCAGGCTGGCTTTCTGTGGAGCAGTGCAGGGTGCTAGCAGTAATCTGAAATGGAAATTGTCACCTCTAGTAATTCTGCATGGGGAAGATTTCCAGAGTAGCTTGTGTAAAGCTACCCCATGGCATTTTTGTGAGTTGCTATTGTACGTAGTGGAGTAGCAGTTGTGAGGAGTACCATACCTGTTTTCCTGGTGGTGCAGTAGGAATTCTTGTGAAAGGAGCCATGTTGCCTGCGGCTCCACATATTGGGATAAAAGAAGAGGAGGACTCCTGGAAAGCAGAGCTCAGTCTAATGGATCTGAAAAGGAGGCACAGTGGTGCATGCAGCAGTCTGAGCTGTGCTTTAGCTTGTAATGGAGAAATTTAGCTCATAATGGAGAAACAGGAATTCCTTTTCAGGCATAGAGTGGGTAAAAATAGGTGTCTGAATCTGTAATGCTTTTACAAAGTTTGTATGGTTGGGGAGTTTGTGCATTTGGTTGGGAGGAGGCCACTTTAAAGCACCAGTGCAGCTTCTCAAGTTAAAAGGTTGAAAAAAAAGGTGCTATAATGTTATAAAAGGGGTCGGTAACAGCACTTAGGTCCAGCCTGCAGGCCTCCAGGATGATAGGCATTTAAAGGGGAATGGAATAATTACATTTTTTCTCAAAACTATGTCTTTGTTTTGCAGCAAGCAAGGGCAGAGCAAGAAGAGGAATTCATCAGTAATACTCTATTTAAGAAGATTCAAGCTCTGCAGAAAGAAAAAGAAACACTTGCAGTAAACTATGAAAAGGAAGAGGAATTTCTCACTAACGAGCTCTCAAGAAAACTGATGCAGGTAATTGGTGCCCTTACTGATGTTTCTTACAGGAGCCTCAGGACTGACTGGTGACTGAACTTTTGTGTTGTGTGACTGCACTCTGAGGGAAGTGGTCAGGCTGAAAAGCTGACACTTGATAAAAGCAAAGTACAACAAGTGTAGTGAGTGACTTTTTTTTTTTTTACATGTTGCTTTAAATTTGCATCTGTGAACTCAGCTTTGAGAACCTGAAAGTTTGTATACTGATGCAAAAAATGGGGGTAGCTTGCAGTAAATATCAACTGTCTTCCAGACAAGGGTTACTGATTAATTAAAAATGTTAGTGAAACATGCTTTCTTTTCTGGAGTATTTGATACTTAACACGCATTCTGAAATATTAAACTTTATATACAAGAATGTGCAGTGATGCTCAAAGGAAACTTCTTCTGTAAGTTTGTCCATACTTGTAACAAAACGGTTGTTTCTGTTGAAGTAAAACACATCAGTTTGATGGTAAAAGCAAAAAGTTGAAGATGCTGGGACTATTTGTGGCAGAGAAACTTCTTTCCATTACCCAAGTTACTGATTTTTAGAAAGTGGTTAAGTGTTGAAAGTGTTCTACATGGTTGTTCTGTTCTCACAGTCTTGCCTAAATACCTGCTTTTGGCTTCTGTAGGAGACAGGGTACTAAGTTAGGGGAGTGTTTAATGCGATCTGCCTTTTTTCCTGCCATTAGTTCTAAACTTTGTCATGAAAAATGAAACACTTTAAAAGAAGCTAATTTGTATGTTGTAGGCATTGCTGTGTTCTGCAGCTGGAGACTGAAGGCATGTTTCGCCCTGCAGTTAAGAAATAGTGTTTGGAAACACCACTAGAGCTAATCCCATATGGCGTTTTTGTTACTGAAAACTGGGCCTTCTCTCACTTTGTCTCTTTGGTGCCTGTTATCACACAGGAAGCTCAGTAGCAAGATGAAATATCCCTTACTTGGTATTACTATTTCCCCTTGCTGTTCTTGAGGACTGACAAGAACTTTTCTGAGTAAAAGACATGTTTGTTTTCTAAGTCATGCATTTTCATTAAAAACAGAGAAGCAGATGGCAGTAGAATATGGGTATCAACTGTTCTTTTCTAATTGAAGTAAGATGTGGATATCACTATAGAAAAAGCTTTCCACTGAAGTCTCTTGAAGTAAAGGGAGAAATGGTACATTAAACAATGTTGTTTAATTGAAAGGGAGATGTAGAAATCTGTTACAGAACCAGGTTACGTGGGACTGTACTATACATTATAAAGGGGAAACTAAAACTTACTTTAAAAGTAAAAACATGGATTACACCTGATTTATTTGAAGGGTTTTGAAGTCATATAATGACATTGCACACAAATTTGTGCCACAAAGTTCTGCAGCAAGTAAATTGTTGTATCAAGTAATTGCTTAAAATATGCCTAGCCTTCTCCCTAGAATTCAAGAGATTGTTTTAACAGGTTTTTGAACTACCTTTAGCATTCTTAAATTGCTAAAATTATACAAAATAGGTTCACACATTGCAAAGAGAAATATAAACTTCTTGTTAACCAAAAAGTAAAATTATTTTTATTGTTCTTTGCTGTGGACTTTCAGAAACTATCCTTTGACTGTTGCCTCAAATTAAAGAAAAAGGTAACACTCTGCTGTTCTCAAAATAGCCAAGGGGGTGCTTGGCTAGTTGTTATGTATGAAAAAAAAGCAAGGGTGTTGTGCTGTTTGTCTATTGGAAACCCTTAATGGATGCAACTTCATTCTCATTGGTGAGAGAAAGATGCAGAGAAGCATCTGAAACAGAATGCAGACAGAAACCTGGAGTTGTTCCCATCTTTCTTACAGCATCTGGAGAAAATCCTCAGTTGTGGATTCAACATCATCCCATAACTATTACCCAGCTTTCAGCAGGCAAGCTGCAGGCTTCTGCTGAAAGAAAAAGCTTCATAGCCATAACTACAAGAGTTTGGAGGTAAAATTCTGACCACCACCTGCAACCTTAGATTTCATTCCATGTGACCTTGCTGTAAGCCTCATTTAGCCTTGGATGAACATGGTTATATCAAGCAGAAGATTTTAAAATATGGCAATTCATAAATGCACCTGTGTTCCAGTTTGTTCGTCCTGAAGCTGTGTAATTTCTCTGAGCACCATTAGGTAGCAATTTTTGAAAGTAAATTGTGAGTTTGTCCTCTCTGACTAGTAACCTAGGTAACTTGAAAAAGAGAACAGCTGTCAGCATCCTGGTAGTGGTGTTGGTTGTTTGCCTGTGAAGGGTGAGTGGCATGGAATTTCTTGCTTAGAGGTTCACCTGAAAACTTCAGTGCACAGAGGAGATAAGGATTATATCAGTGCTCCTCCACAAAGCCACAGCTCAAACTTTTGTGGCTTGTGCATAGGCACCAATGGTGTTCCTGTTTATGGCATATGCTGCAAATGTTATTAACCTTTCCCTTACACTGGTCAGCAGGTTCTGTTTTCCATACTTCTGGATTACTTTTCATACTTTTACAGTGGCTCAAGACTTGCAGTACAGGTGGAGGACTTGTTTTAAAGCAAACAGTTTAATATTAAAACTATTTTTTCTGTTTGTGTGTATGCTGAATGCAGATCTCATTTCATGGCTTGATTATATCTTTGATATGAAATTGCTGGGAAATACAAAACTGGAATATTGATATATTCTTCTAAGCATCAGTAAGGTGGTTGGCAGCTTACAAATGATACAGAAGAAATGGTCCCTTCCACTAAAAAGCTTACCTGTAGAATTAGGGAACATTTAAATATTAACATATGTTCCCATGAAAGTAATTTTTCATCTCTTTGGAGGACATAGACTTAGTAAATTGACACTAGAATACTGTTGAGTTGCAGGCAGTTTTTTTAAGCAGCAAAGAACTGAAAATAATACCTGGTGTTTTTTGTTTTCTGAAAGTTTATCTGTTTTCTGAAGATTTTGATTCTTCAATGATGAATCCTGGAAATTATATCCGCATAAACCAACAGATCAAAAATTGGAGAAGAGAAACTCCTGGTATTACAAACAAACTCATTTTTTAGAAAAGAGGGCATTATTGGCACACATTACGTGGTCAGTTTAGAGTTTATTACACTATCTTTTCTATAGTTGGATAGTCTTCCCATTATACAGATGTAGGACTACATTCCTGGCTAATGTTTTTTAGACCAGGAAGGTAAGATAATTATAATTTCCTTTTTTTAAAATTTCCTGAGATTTGTGAGTGCCAGTAGTTACCATTACTCACTAGAGTGTAGCAATTCTGTCTTTATTAGGAGAATAATGAACTCATAAACGCCCACTTCCATTTTTGGCATCTTTGCTCTGGAGGGAATTCTAGCTAAATTAGATGCAGTCTTTGGATAATAACTTAACCAGGAGTACAGTAGTCTCCAGTTGGTTGCTCCACTGTTCTTTGGGATTAACTCTTAATCTCTGGGTTTGCCAGGCAATGTTGGTTGGTCTGACCTAGAACTAGATTTACAGCATTTGTGCTGTCAGACATTGTACATCAAATGGCTTTCTGCCTTTTGGATGAGTAAGGGAAAAAATTGCATATGAATCTGTTTTTTTGTCTAAAACTTTGCATTTTGGAACTGAGGAGAGGTACTTCTGCTAAATTTAGTATGATTTGCACTCTCTCAATTTTTCAAGTATTTATAAGTCTGTGCCTGTTTCAAAATTACTGCCATATTACTCTGTTGAAAGGCACCTAGCAGAGAGACTTTTTTCACAGTTCCTGTGTGTTTGTTGCTTTGTCAGACCTTTGTTTGTCACAATTATAGGCGCTTATGCATCTCGTTCAGCCTGGCCTCTGGAATAAGCTCCCCAAATGTTAAACCATTTTAAATGTGGGAGCTGCCTGCCAGAGCTGCAGTGCTCCTCCTAACAGCCAGCAAGAATCCCCCAGTTCAGCACCGTGTGCATTACTCTTGTAAAACATAGGCTGACATCAGGTTTGCAATGTCAGAAGAAATCAATTTTGAAACTTTTTACTGTATGCCAGACTGAGTCTAAACAGACATGCTAGCATGTAGAAGAAGGTGTTTCCACTGGAATAATACTGTCTTTCTGGTGCCATGCCATTGCTTGATAATATCTTTTTATAACTGTAACTTTCACTGCCTCTGCAAACCAAATGAATGAATGTAGAATTTTTTTACATAGATTTCCTTTGTTTTGCATAGTTATTAATTTTCTAGGTTGAGTGTTGCAGGAATGAAGGAGCACATGCATCTCAACAGAGATCTTAAAATAAACAAAAGACTTTTATCACATGCATCCTGATAAAGTTCTTGTAAGCCTTATATACATTTACTATAGTTTCCTGTGTACTTCATGTAATTCTATTTTTGCTTACCTGATGAAGTCTCTGGAAAGCTTGGAAAAAAATTTTTATAGCTTCCTCAATCCTTAGTCATTATAGAATGGTAGCAGTATTTTGCTGAATAAAATGAATATTTTTTTAACTGNTATTTTGCAGAATATCATGAGAAGCATTTTGATGCAGGCTCTGTTCTTACAGTGGTGGACATGGACGTGTTGAGTTACTGTTTTGAAAGTAGTAAATCTTGAAAATTTACCGTGTGTGAGACAAGGCTGCTCCAAAGAAGAATTTATTTTTAATATTGTTTAATCTTACAGTTGGTTACTTTAAATTTTTCACCAGTTCCTTTCAAAATCAAATTCAGATTTTTTTCAACACCCTTATATTTTTGGAGGTGCAAGTTTGTCCAAGTAGCTATCCTTGAATGTAAGATGTTATAACAAACCAAGATAATGGCATGTGTAGTTAGGCAAGTTAAGTAATTGGATGTCTGTACAGAAATGTTTCTTACATAAGTCTGATTCTTGACAATTCTTAAAAAAATTGAAAGTCTGTAAACATAAGCTATTAGCCTTCCTGCTCTTGAAAATACCATGCTTCAGCTCAAAGATGCTAATGGGATTGTGTGGAATAAACAGAGCCAGCTCATCTATCAATTATTTGATGAATATCTGGACATAAAGAGGAGACAAACTGCTGATATAAAATTGTTAATAAATAGGACTTTCAGGATGTAGTGAAGGAAGAAGTGGACGGCTTTTGAGGGCCTGGAATACCTAAAAACAGACTGTACAAGGTCATAGTCTGGAGGATAAATGAGAGTACGTTTTCTAAGGGGGAACTTCTTCCATTGTCTCCATTACTTCATAAAAACACTTCCCTCTATCTCAGAAGTAAGCCAGTACAGTAAGGAAGGAAGGAAGGTAAATGTGGTCCTGCATTGTATGAGGACATTTGTTTCTGCAGGGAGTATTGCTGTAGTTGTTTAGAACTTAAGTGAACTGAGGCACACACTCCTGCTGCTA